>OVAQ01000163.1:327-41689 GCA_900406345.1 Erysimum cheiri | reverse complement strand
TAAAAAAAAAAAAAAAAAAAAAAAAAAACTAACCCTCTCATATGTCCATTTTCATAATTGCCCCTAATAATAGTGTCAAAAGATGATATTACCCTCAAAACTCAAAACCTACTCTCATCAACAATTTCCCGCCAAAATTTCAAAAATATTCCCGCCAAAATTTTGTTATCGGATTTTCCCGCCAAAATTACGGAAAACTATACTTTATAAAAACCTTCTAAAAACCCTATAAAAAGCTTATAAAACCCTATAAATACCTTGTAAAACCTTATACATACCTTGTAAAACCTTATAAATACCTTGTAAAACAGTTTTACAAAGTGTTTTTAAGGTTTTATAAAGTTTTGAAATCTTATAAAATAGCTTATAAAATATTATAAAAACATATACTTAATACCATGATATATTTAAAAGATAGTTAGCCAAAACAATGTTTAAAAGTATGATATTATTTTTGGAAAAGTCATAAAAAATCAGGAATTTGACATTAATTCCATAATAAATACATAAAAAAATTTGTATGTCATTATATAGTTTTAAATATTGAAAGTTATCACATTAAACATGACAAATGTATTTTTGGCAGTTTACCATTGAGTCCGAACGGATCTAGCAAAAAGAAAACATAATGCCATTGGTCGTCTGTTTTTTTAATTTAAGTAAAATCTAAAAACCCAGGAACTTGCAACGATTTTCACTAATATATAATTTTTTATTTATTTATTTATACTTTTTTATTATTATTTTTGATACATGCATCTACAACATACTTCCAAGGGTTTCTACAGAAAAATCAAAGTATTGTTATGCTTTGAGACCAAGAGTGAGTTCAAGGGACAATTCTTCTTCACCTTTAGAAGCTTTGATTGAGTTTAGTGACAAAGTAACATTATTTTCACCAGCATCATCATCATCATCATCAATATTCCCATCATCATCAATAGCAACGACAACATCACCATTTGCATCATCATCTCTAGTTTTATTTAGTTGGGCCTGTTATATATAGTTAAACAGTATTATAAAATTATTTCTAAATACAGTATTATAAAATTATTTCTAAATTTACATGTATATTTTCGGAAATCAGAAAGATACATGGATGATAATTATAAGATCAAAATCCTTCTCATGTTTATTGTTCTATATAATATATTTCTAAATTTCAGATGCATGTTTCAACACATTCTATAAGAAACAAATTTTATGTTAGAGTTAAGCTGGAGAATGCACCACTTGCACTGTTGCACATGTTAACATATTGAAAGAAATGCATACAAAAAAGATAAATTTACCGTTGATGATTCATAGAGAGACTTGCAGGTAAAAAAGTCACTTGGTACTTCCTTAGTTTCATTACTTGATTCTCCAAATGTTATAAGTTTTTCATACACTTCCTCTTCTTGCCTACAAGAAATTTATATTAAGAATTATATAGCCCTGATTCACATTAAAACCCCAAATATATAATGTATACATATAACAAACTAAAAACTATATTTATTTATATTAATAACTACACGAACCTTTGTTGATTTTGGAAAAAGTTGGCATTGCCTCTAAGGCGTTGGTAGTTATGAAGGTACTGTTGAAATTGCCACCAAGTCACTTGTCCTGTCACTCTAACACTTCTCTTTGCTAATATTTCTTCTGCCAAAGATTGCATGTGTTTCTATATTATATACATATGTGTATATGCACAATGTTGAATATATATATATACCAGTTTATATGGTCCTATTCAAATGTACAATACATATATTTATATTATTATAGAAACTTAAGATGTAAATGATATTCTAAATGATATCTATCTACCTTGCATGGATTCTTCAAGCTTCATGCTCCTATACATCTGTTGCAAGTTGAAAGATATATATCGTTCAATATCCAAACCAGAATTTATCAAATATGATAGTATTCATAAAAACACATTTATTGATATATAAAGACATATGTTTGTATCGGTAGCTGAATGTATATAAATGATAGTACCTGGAGATGACTCTTCACATGTGATATTGTGAGTCCTCTCACATCCATCAACTGCAAAACCATCTTAGGCGTTGCTCCTGCAATTTTCAGGATAATATTCATTTATCTTAAATTTGAATGAAATGAAATAAAGAGAATTTTTACTACAGTAAGTCAAAATTATATAACTTCAAAAGAACATAAGTTTTATAATTGATAAATTAATCTAAAAATGTTATTCTCATGGTGAAAATTTTAAATAATTAAGAGAAAATTTAAATCGTAATCATAAATTTTATGAAAAAATAAAGCAAATCACTTACTATTTTCTCCACCGAGTTGTTCAACGGCTTGAACAAAAGAATTGTGAAGATCGGAGTTCCATTGCAACCGCGGCACTTTTGATCTAACATAAGATCTAACGATTGGGTTTTTCATCGTTTTATTTCTTACTGAAACTCGCGATTTGATCTTGTTTGGGGAAAATTCACGAACAACGTTTCCCACTGATTCAAAATGGTTGCAACAATCAAAGGGATGAAGCCAACTAAAAGAGAATACTCTGTTAACAAATAGGCAAGTTTTCATCGACTACTTGTGCTCGTCTCTCCCTTGTCTTATTTGTCTTATTTTTTCTACTTTTTCATTTTGCTCAGAAAGAAAAAAAGAAAAGAAATAGGAACCCTAAAGAAAGGATATTAAATGCTAGTATTAAATATTTTGTTGTGGCTTGTCATTTTATGCTGTTTTTCTGCTCCTTGTATACATTTTTAAATCGTTTAGTTTTCATGTTTTTCTTTGTGATGACTTCTAAGAAAATATTCAAATTGTACTTACAAATTTTATTCTTTTTAAAATACTTGCAAAAACTATAGAGAAAAAAAACGATGTATTGAAACAATCGCTTATAAAAGAGCCAAAATGTAAGTTTGACTAATTAGTATATGACAAAAAGCTTCAGCTGGTATATATAATATAAACATTTTGATATAGATTGATTTAGATTACTAAACAATATTCTAACAACAATTAAAAAAAAACACAATATATATATATAAACGAGGACCATCTCAAATTATTTATAGGTACTGATAAAAAAATTATTAAAAATATATTTAAACTTTAAATAATTTTTAGTTTAATATAGACCCTATAATATAAACTCAGCTTAGAATTGGAACTTGGAGATGAAATAAACGACTTCCCTCTTTTGATCCTTTACTATTGTAGTTAAAGATGGCACATGCATGTATTATAGTACTTTAAATTAGTACTAATAAACAAAAGCGCAATAATTTTTCTAAAAACAATTGGTTCTCTAGATTCGAAGCAATATATACGTCAAATGATATTAATCTATAGTCTAATGTATCCAGGAAGTGTAATTTTTAAAGTAGTATATATGCTATCACATTATCAGAATTAGCTCTGAGTATTACAATATTTTCTTCGGAATTTGAACAATCAAATATTAAATAAAAATAAAAAGTGACGGAATTTCAGGTTTTTGCATAAATTCTTTGTCGATGTTTTCAGTTATCTTGATGCCATGACAAAATATTGGTCAAAAGACTGAAAAGAAAGTAACTTTTGAATTTTTGAAACATAATGCATGAACCCCTCTCCCCCCCCACAATAGTTTGTTATCTGCGTTTACGATAAGTGGTGATTAGTTTCATAATTCTTATTATTATTATAATTATAAACAGAAATATGTTAAATATTTTGTAAAAGTCTAAATACAATATGTCTGTTGTGTGCACTAAATGACAAAAATATTTATAGTAACCCAGAGAGAATATGTAGAAGTGCGGAAGTACTTAAAGATAGATTCTCGAGTTAAGTGATTAATATATTCCAAAAATAAACATACTTATATACTTATGTACAAAAACAATTATGCACACAAAACCAAAAATTGTATTTAATCATTATAGTTTTGTAACTGACGTGAGTTCCTTGATCCTTCAAATTCTCTTCCTACAAGACAAAAGAACATGAATACTAGGTCTTGTTTAGTGGTGTGTCGAAATAATTATTTGATATTTTAAAGATTTTTTTGTTTTATTTTAAGTGATGGTTTAAGTTTTTATGCAAAAATTTAAATGTATATCATCTTTTAGACATTTATATTTCATAGTATGTTTTTATTTGTTGAATTAGTTTTATAGTTAATGATGTTTTTATAAAAAAAAAAAATAGATAAGTTAAATAAAATTTATGTGATTTTCTAAATTTTATGTGTAAATTCCTAAACCACCACTTAAAATTTAAAATTATACAGAAGAATTATTAAAAGTTGTAATGAATATATGAATTAATAGAAATTTGACTTTTTATGACTTAATTGAATTGGATTTTTGTACCGCATCTTACTAATACACTAATTAGTGACATATTCTCTCAATTAATGGAATAACTAGCAAGTCAATTCTTACCGCCAACTTTTAATTAAAATCACCAATCAAAATTGTATAAATTAGGTTAATGGAATGAACGAACCTAAACAACTAGAATATAGCTAGTATAAAATAGTCGATACCAAAAAAAGAGAATATATAAAATTGTTACTTTTTTCCGGCATATAAATAGTTATATATTTGTCCCCATGCATGTACGTTACGCTAGCGAGAGAAGCGTTGCATGTTTGTTTTTTTTTTTTGTTAAAGGGTTTTCATTAATAAATATAATAAAAGTACAATTTTTTTTTTTTTTTTTTTTAAAAAAAAACCTAACCGGAAATCCCAAATGGGTCCGGTTAGGGTTACAATTAGGTTAAACGAGAAGCACAAAACCGGCCTAAACCGAACGAGAGACAGCCGCCGTCAAAACCGGTTAGCGTTGCATGTTTGTTAGCGAACAGACTCAAATTATCTCCATTATTTTATTCTATAGTCAACTTAAATTCTCATTCCATTTCCCTTTGTCGCTTATACTTTCTTTGGTTCATAACAACGTTATCATTAAATAAATTTTTTAACATCCATTTAAATATTATATTCATCAATTTTTAGAGAATTTCACTCGCGTGTAGCCGGTGATATACATTTATAACTACACCTACCGTAAACCAAAACATAATTAATGCATATATGATGCATCTATAATAGATACGTGAATAACTCAGGGCTCGTTCTTCATCTATTCTGATATTTCTCTGTTATCTAAATATAAGATCTCATATCAGTTTTGGGTTCTTTTCTTTTAGCAACAAAAAAAAAGAGTTTTGGGTTCCTTTGTTATGGTCTATTTTAGGTGTCCAATCTTTTTTGATGATTCATGTCCTCAGAAAAAATGTTCAAAGAATATAATCTCAAATATTGAAAATTAAACATAATGGAGTTAGCCACCTAAAAATAGTTAAATACTTTTTTTTTTTGGTGAAAAATACCAATTAACATTAAAACCAAAGAAAAAAGAGGTAACTAAATAACATGACGTGCGAGCATATTGCATGTATGTGGTGAACCCATGCGTGGGTTTCTTTTTCTCTCAACTAGGGCGAACTCGAGGTTTCTTGCGGCGGCTCTTGTTGGAGGCTCTCTCCTGTCTCCGGCGACCTTGCCGGTAGCGTGAGAGGGCCACTGAGGTCAGGTTAGTTCTTACTCTTCATTAACGGATGCGAGTTGTCCAGATCTGTTCTCTGGCGGAGCTGAGGCGTGGATTATCGCCGGTTGATGTGGATCGGAAGCCAGTGTCATGCGGAGGTCTCGTTCGGATCTGAAGCTGCTTGAAGACGGCGGCGGCAGTGAATATATGTGGATCGATGCAAGTGAGAGCTTGGTACTGTCCCACGACGGAAGTCGATCAGCGATTAGGTGGGTTTGCTCTACGAGTCTAAGAGATCTCCGGCTTGGTGGTTCGTCTTTTCGCGGCTAGTGTTTGAGTTCAAGGAGGAGAAGATTCAGATCTGATTGTTGTGTTGTGGGAGAGCTCGACGGCAGAGGAGGTGATGGAGCTTGAAGACGGCTCCAGATCTGACTCGTTCTCGCCTAAGTTTGTTCTCCCCGGTGACGGATCAGTCGCTGGATCAATTTTTCGCTCTCCTCTTGCGGCTCTTCGTGGTGGCAACTGGCTGGATGGATTTCTCGATAGTCTCTTAGTGGCTGTTCAGAGCGGTTGCAGCGGTGATGTGGAGATGCTTTGTGCGGCTCCTTTTCCGTTAGAGGCTTGATGTGGCTCCGTCGTGGCTCAGTTGGTTGTTACTTGTGCGTTGCTATCTGTTTGTTGTTGTAGGTCCAACCTGCGCAAGTTTGCGACAAGGTTTGCTTCGTGTGTTACTCTTGGGGGGTTCTTGGTGGTGAATAGAGGCGGCGGTTCGGTCTAAGTGGCTTCGCTATCCTGTGGGAGACGGTTCCTGTTGCTTGCGATAGGATTGGTGGCTGGAGGCGGCTTCTCTGGCTGCCCGTAGATGCTCCCGTGCCGCCGGGTGTGTGTTATAAGTCCGCTATAACCGTTTCGTTTTTGCGTTAGTCCTCGGATAAGCTGTAGGCAACTTTTTTTCTAGGGTTTGAAGACTGCCCTAACGTAGGGATGCTCGTGGCGACAACGATGAGGATTTGAGCTCTTTCGAGCTGAGGAAATCACGTAAATGTCCGAACTTTAAAATTCGGAATTGGTGTTTCATCACAAACTCTGCTTGTGAGGTTTTCACATGTGCTATTTGTCGTTTACTTTGTGTTGTGTTGTAATTTTTTTACCTGTTTTAGCTTTCGATTTTCTTTCTACTACTTGTATTTCTCTGTAATGTCTGTCAAAAATCGAAAATGGTATAAAATTTAACATTTTACTAAAAAAATAATAATAATATTGCATGTATGTGAATCCTGATGCGATGACACGTAACACGTTCAAAACGAAAAGTCTCCGTTTCAGTGTATAGAATATTCAAAAAGAAACAATAATATTAATTCTGTGTCGTCATTGACGTAATATACATCTAAATATAAACCTTCCGTTGCAACCCTAGCTAAAACTCATCATATATGACTTTTTATCATGCATTAGGTTTTTTTGTTTTTTTTATAATAACATTTATCATGTATTTAGCTGTGAATGATTAATTTTGTTTTGCTTTTGTTTTTAATATAAGTCATTTTGTCAATGTACTTTTCCTCTTCATATATGATAGTATGATACTCCCATCCCATCTTGTTTATGTCAAAATTATAGGAGAGAGCGATGTAACCTATTACTGTACATTTTATCTATGCAATTAGTAATACTTTTAGTTTGTTTTATTTTGAATTTTGATGATATTTAGTATTTGACTTACCAAGAGAATTTAGTGTCTAACGTTCGATAACGAGAGGACAAAAAAGAATCTGGAACTCTTTAGTGAGACATTGCCACTTGGCTAGAATTTTATTAATTACACATCTTACATCATGACGTTTTTTCCAACATCGTCGCATTTTGTTATTCTTTGTAACGCATGTAATAATTTGTTCTTGTCAATTTCTCGAAAAAAAAAGGAATAACTATAAAAACTAGTAAACTACTTTGAAATATAAAGTGCTAGTAGATCAGTAAAGATATTGTTTACCCCAATATATAATGAGAAATTCTTTAAAACACCATCATTTTAGTTTTTTTCCAAATATATCACTAATATCAAATTATTGTTCATAGGCGTGAAATTTTAAATATTTGATTTGTGTTGATTATTTTACAATTTAGGGTTTAGTATTTATGAGGTAGAATTTAGTGTTTAGAATTTAAAGTTTAGAGTTTGAAAATTAAAAATTTAGTTTTAGTTTTGTGGTATTTTTGTCCTAAAAACAAAAATGGTGGTATTTTAGAGAATTGTGATGACTTAGTTAGCATGATTTAGCTTAGCATATACAAATCCCAATTATATAAAAAAATAATACTATTAATTCTATCATCCAAAAATAGCGTCTTGCATATTGACATTGTTGACACAAAAAATATAAGAGCGGTGTCTATGTTGACGACTTGATGAGATACTAAATGGGTCTATTTAGGCCAAAATAATTTTATTAATTTGTTTTTTATTAATATTTCAGCAATGTATTTTTGATTGGCAAACCTAATGCTTAAATAGTCATGCGGCCCATTAGCTAACACAATTAGTATGGATCAGTTTTTACATATATAAAGCCCAAACCATATAGGCACATACTAATAGTCTATTTAAAGGATCTACGAATAGGAGTTATGGAAGACCTCAGAATAAAAAGAGTTGAACGTAATGATCCTTTTTAGAAAGGACAGAAAATATAATATCTTATCTACTTCTAGATGATAATGGTTTTCTTATTATCCTTATTAGATCGTGTTTAAATTTAATCTTCTGCTAATTTAAGCATAAGTGCATAACTATATATTTTACCACCTTTAAACCAATTAATCCATAGAAATCTCTCTTAAAGTTTCTAGAAATTGACTCACACATTAGACATTAGCTATTTTCTAATTTTATTACGATAAGAAAAAACAAACATTTGTTAGTCTCATTTATTTTCTTATTTTATCACAAGAAGGAAAAAAACAAACAAACATGTGTTACTCTAATTTTGCCACATGCATTATAACGTTTGGGTAGGTGAATCACCTAATTTTATAACTTGGTAAGCTTATGTTTAACTCTACCTATAAAATTAAGATATGGGACCATGAAAGTAACAAAAGTATATATATAAATACTTGCATAAAAGAGGAGAAGAAGATAAATATAAAATTTAATAATATATATTTGTATTAAATATATATTTTTAAAAAGAGTATATTGTTGTATAGATGTTTTATTGGTAATGCAATATGAAAATATAGTCTCATTTATGTATAAGTTTATTTAAAAATTATTAATATTACATGTGTTAGTTGAAATTTTTAACATGTGTTAAAAAAAGTGAAACAGCTAATTTATTTTTGATTGGTTCTGCCAAAATTGACTACCGATATCTATGGACCCCGCACGCCCAAGTGAGGAGCGAATGATTTTTAAAAATAACTTTCATCCACTTATAAACTGCCACGTCATCAAATTGGACCATAATATTCGCGCTTGCCCAAAACCAAAACAGTGCGTCTAGGTTCAATGAATCTGGGTTCACCTGGTTCTTCGATTTTTCGTTATTTAACGCCACGCTTCTCACCAAAGCATCTTTCAAAGAAAAATCAAAAACGAAGAAACTAAACAAATCTTAGAGATCACAAATTCTGTAAGCTGTGAAAATGGCAACAATGGCTGTAAATGTTTCTTCTTCTTCTTCTGTAATCACAAATTCTGCTTTCTCTCGTTCCGGTGTTTCATCTGAGCCCAAAGGTACAATCAAAGTTTCAATTTTTCCATATGGTTTTCAAAATCTGAAATCTGAGAAATTGTTTGATGCTTCAATGTAGGGTTTGATTATGACATATCAAATTTGATTGATTTGGGTATGAATTGCTAAAGTTTGGTTTTTTAAAATTTCTTACAGTTTCACAAATTGGTTCGTTGAGGTTATTGGATCGTGTTCATGTTACTCCAATGTCTCTGAATCTATCTGGGAAGCGATCATCATCTGTTAGACCCTTAAACGCAGAGCCAAAGACAAAAGACTCAATGGTTCCTCTTGCAGCAACAACAATGGTTGCAGAAATTGCAGGGGAAGTTGAACAAGTAGTAGAGATTGAGGATTTTGAAGAGCTTGCAAAGAAGCTTGAGAATGCTTCACCTCTTGAGATTATGGATAAAGCTCTTGAGAAATACGGGAACGATATCGCCATTGCATTTAGGTACAATCAATCAAAATAATGAGATTTGATCAGTTTTGTTAAATTTTTGAAAAAGATGGTTGATTTTGTTGTTTTTGGTTATTGTGTTTGCAGTGGTGCGGAAGATGTTGCTCTAATTGAGTATGCTCATTTAACTGGGAGACCATTTAGAGTATTTAGCTTGGATACAGGGAGATTGAATCCCGAGACGTATCGGTTTTTCGATGCGGTTGAGAAACACTATGGGATTAGGATTGAGTATATGTTTCCTGATTCTGTTGAGGTTCAAGGTTTGGTTAGGAACAAGGGTTTGTTCTCTTTCTATGAAGATGGTCATCAGGAGTGTTGCCGTGTGAGGAAGGTGAGACCTTTGAGGCGTGCTCTCAAGGGTTTAAAGGCTTGGATTACTGGTCAGAGGAAAGATCAATCCCCGGGGACTAGGTCTGAGATTCCGGTTGTTCAGGTTGATCCGGTGTTTGAAGGTTTGGATGGGGGAGTTGGTAGTTTGGTGAAGTGGAATCCGGTTGCGAATGTTGAAGGGAACGATGTTTGGAATTTCTTGAGGACTATGGATGTTCCAGTCAACACATTGCACGCTGCAGGGTATATTTCGATTGGATGTGAGCCGTGTACAAAAGCGGTTTTACCGGGACAGCACGAGAGGGAAGGGAGATGGTGGTGGGAAGATGCTAAGGCCAAGGAATGTGGACTTCACAAAGGGAATGTCAAGGAAAACGCCGCTGATGCTAAAGTAAACGGGGAATCGAAATCCGCTGTTGCAGATATCTTTAAGAGTGAGAATCTTGTGACTTTGAGCAGGCAAGGGATTGAGAATTTGATGAAGTTGGAGAACCGTAAAGAGCCTTGGATCGTCGTACTTTATGCTCCATGGTGTCCCTTTTGTCAAGCCATGGAAGCATCGTATGATGAGTTGGCGGATAAATTGGCCGGAAGCGGGATTAAGGTTGCAAAATTCAGAGCAGATGGTGATCAGAAGGAGTTTGCTAAGCAGGAGTTGCAGCTTGGTAGCTTCCCGACCATTCTCGTCTTCCCCAAGAACTCTTCAAGACCGATCAAGTATCCATCTGAGAAGAGAGATGTCGATTCTTTGACTTCGTTCTTGAATCTTGTCCGATAAATAAACCGTAAAACCAGTCGACATTTCTATGAGAATTAAGAAGTATTTCATCTCGTTCCAGATTGCTAGAACAGATGGAAGTTGGTGTTTGGAGAATCAGTTCACAGCTTTAGATCACAGAGTCAGAGATAAGCTCTGCAACAAAGCTTGTGTGATTGCAGTATTGTAAGATTATAAAGTTGCAGTAGTGTTGATTCTTCATGTATATGTGAGATTATTAGTAAAATCAAGCTCCTGGTTCTTCTTTGAAGCTAAGTAATTGATAATTCTCCATGTAAATCTGTATTTAATAGTCAAATCAAGATCTTGTTTCTTCACATTCATATCCAGTTATCATCAAACACAAAGATTTACCTTAAAGCTGAGAATAGATCATCAGGAATCAGAACCAAAGTAAACAAAGCTAAGTGATTAGTGATTCTCCATATTAATTTGTGAGCTATTGGTGAAATCAAGATCCTGTTTCTTCGCATTCATATCAAATTATCATCAAGTACAAAGATTTTACCATTTAGGAATCAAAACCAGAGTAAACACCACTCTCTCTCAACTGTCTCTTCTCTTCTTCAACGTAATTCTTGCCTCTACTAGCTTGTCCCAAATCTCTCTTCTTCTTCTCCTTCTGTGAGAAAGAAAGATTCTTCCTATCACTCCGCAACTGCGCATTCTCAATCGTCTCGCCACCTGTAACCGCAGCTCTTGTAGCTTCTCGTTCTCGATAACTCTCTTTCACTTCCTCTGCTCTTTGTTTATCTTTTCCCGTAGCCCATGACCAATCCTGTTTCTCCTCAGGAGCAGGAATATCTGGAAGACCAACAGCTTTGTAACCATGCTGTTGTAGAGATTCATAGTCAAAAGCTTTCTTATCTTTCTTCGCAAACCTCGCTGCAACCGCAAAAGGAAACAAAGTTAGATGAGAAATCTCACAATGTCAATACATAAAGAAGAATTTAAGTTATATTTGCAAACCTATAATCTTCTTGCTCTTTCTCTTCTTCGTCTTCCCAGTCTCTGTATTATCCGCGTTCGAGTCAGAAGACGATGATTCCTCGGATGAGTCTTCTTCATCATCATCATCATCATCCCATCGCATCATACCTTTCTTCATGGCAAGAGCTCTTGACAAAAAATTGAATCTCTATTAAATCCAATTTTACAAAGCTCAAAAATTTAAGAGAGAAAGTAATGAACTTTCTTGATTTTCCTCTAACATCAACAATAGGATTCAAAAGTAGCAAAGAGACTGAATGAATTAACAAAAATCATTGTATCAACATAAAAGATTCTCTGGGGATTTTCCTTCTTCTACGATTCACTAAAATCATTTCATTTCCTTCAGAAAGACAAGCTCGTATCCAGACTATAGAGATGAGTATTTGGTCACAATGATTAAAATACAAATCAACCACGAATCTTTCTAATCTAATTGAGAAACCCAGTAAAAAACAAAAAGCTTTAAGACCCTAAAATTGAATTCAAGATTCACGAAAAGTGGCCACATATCTAGTTAAGGCATAACATCGGCTTCGCAACGATTATAATCTAAAACACAGGTACCTTCGCTGTGTAGTCGACGACGGCAGACGGTTGAATCGCGGCGGAGAGACTGCAACAGTCGCAAAAGATCAAAAGCCGATACTCAGTCGGTCCAGTCCAAGACCGTACAACGAAGAGATTTGTCATAATTTATAAATCTCTCTTTGGTTTATAAATCTCTCTCTGGTTTTCTTTCGGTTTAAGTTGATTTTTTAATTTGTTTCTTCGGTTTAGACGATTTTTGTCAAATTTGATTTTGGTTCATGTCATGTCAATAGAGGAAGCAGAGGAAAAAAAACAATGTAAATAGAGAGTCTGAGTCAAATCAAACTAAAGATAGAAACTTGTTTCAAATCCATCTGAGATCAGAAGATAAAACCCAGAAAGTAAAAAAGACATTATTAAGGTCGACAAATCAGAGCAAAAGCTAGAGGGGAAACGAATGTACAATCATCAAGAGGATCATCAACCATTGAAGCTCAAACTAACATGTAGATCCAAATGTATTCTCTCCACTGTATGTCATGTAGAGAAACCCATCTTCGTCTTTATGTTCTTCATAGATTGCAGACATCAATGCCGCTGAACCAAAAGAGAGAGAATCCAAATTAAAACAAGTCCAAAAAATCACAAGGTTTAGTTTAAAGAGGTTTAAATCCTTTACCGGTTGGGGGTAATGTGTCCTTGACAAAGACAAAGATTGCTTTTTCGGCTCCAAGCTTGATTCTTTTCCGCACAACGTATACAAACTGGCCAACGGTTAGATCAGCTGGTACAAGATACCTAAGGAAAGAAGCAGGATCAGTAAGAACATCAAAGCCAACAAAAAAAGAATGCTATATGCACACTGATTGACTATGCCAAAGGGACAAGCTTTGAAGAAAGAGGATCATCTAATGATTACTCAAACGGTCAAACCAACTAAAGTAAGAGTTTTTACTTTCAAGGTATAAGCAAGACTCCAATTCTATGATATACCAAAACAGAAATCCCCTAGCAATGTCAAACTAAACAGGCTAGTGATTAACAGGGTGTGAATGAAGAATACGATTAAAGTGGAATTCGAACAGCAATAGAAGGATTACGGCTACAAGAGATTAAAAAAGCTAATATAGAATTAGATTACTTTATGATCCAACAAGAGAAAAAGAGAGATATTATTTATCATTACTCACTTCTTCCTGTCAATGTCAGGAACATCACTCTGTCCAGCCTTTTCTACAATCACCTGCATTCAGTTTTCTAATTAGAAAACTAAGCTAACAATGTAAAACTTTGATCCATAACGGGAAAGTTTAGAAACCATACGGGAACTCTGTCTGGGTATTTTGCTCTGATACGAGTAGATTCAGCCATTCTCATCTCTGAGAAAATAAAAACAAAACCATAAAGATTCAGTCACAGCTAATGGATTATACGATTACATGAACACACCCTTATAACTCAACAGATTCAACAATTAATTAGGTCTACACGTTAGTTGATTTGATATAGTCATTAGAGGAAAGATCAAAAAGAAGCAGAGACACCAATACCAAAGATCGAATTAGAATCAAGCTAATCAAAATTTGCGTTCCATAAACAAAGATCAGAATCATAACATAAACTAAGCCAAGACGAATCGAAAACAAACCCAAACTAAAGAACAATAATTCTCTAAATCGCTTATCGAGTGACAACGATCAAGCAAAAACCTACAGGAATTGAGAAAAGAAGAAGAGAAGAAGCAACGAAACTAACCCAGAGGATTAGAAAGCTTGAATGAGTTCTTCGCCATGGTGATTCGATCAATATCTGCGATAATCAAGAAAAAAGATTAAAACTTTATCTGTTAGGCCAAATCGGGATCAAAACCCAGAACACAAAAAGCGAAATCAAACATACCCAAAGAAGAAAATATCGATGATCGGAGAGGAAAACTAGGGTTTGGATGAAGAGAATAACAAAATTTGGGTTCTGATTGAAAAAAGAAGAAAAAGAATCAAAAAAAAGGAAAGAAGGAGAGAATATTTAAAGGAAATCGAAGGATAGATTTTTAGGGTTTAGTGAATGATTCCTCCTGCACGGCACCAAAACTTGTACATTAGTGTTTCTTAACTTTGATTTTAATTATTTACTTTTAGTTTTTTAATTGACTTGCAAGCAAAATTATTAAATTACGACGCTTGTTTTATTACGTCAGCGAGAAAGAATACGACGTCGGATGGTATTGTTATTGTTTGGGCTTTTATGGATTTGGGTCTAAATTGGGCTTTCCAAGAACTTACATAAAATCACGATTAGAATTGTAATTTGGCATGGTTATTAGATCTGATTGACCAATCACAGAAAGTAAAAACAGTAATGAAATAAAAAAAGATTAATTTCTTTTGTACTATTTTTTAATTTGTTTACCATTTCTTTTTTTTTTTAAACCACGTATATTAATTTATAAAAAGGATGGGTCCATCCCTCAAAGAAGCCCATTACAAAACCCAACTACAGTTACAGAATAGGTTTTTCGAAAATCTATGCCGTCGTCGGAAAGTGCAGATCGGATCCTGGCGAATGACCGGCGAACAGAAAACCCTAGCACCACTGCCGGCGAAAGCAAAGCTCACGGCTTTGCGGCGGAAACCACCAAGAACGGTCGGAGACAGAAGCTTTCGTTAAAAGATTTTGTTTCTACTATTAATACAAATTCTATAGTACGTTCACTTTCTTTACCATTTTGATATAATGTTATTTATAAGTCTAATGTTATTTAAAGTCTACTATTAATACAAAATCTGCTAAGGGATTTGTTTCGTATGGCTTTGCTGAAATGGGAGATTAAGGGTTGTATTGCTTATAATTTCGCCTTTTGTGGATTGTAAAATTCATGATGTTTACTAGTTTTCCTGTAACTTAGGGCATTTGTTTTTCTCTTTTGGACTTTAACTCTAGAGACTTGTATGCCATCATGTTTCAATGATTTTTAAATAAAATTCAGAAAAAAAAAAAAAAAGAGTCTTATTGTATTTTGATGTTAGTTATCTCGTTACACTATTCTCGTCTCTTACTATTTATTCATCTTATCTCATTATTCACCGCATTTCATTCTACAAATCACTCACCGTATTAAATTCTTTTAACACTTCATGAAACAAAACAAGAAAATCATTCAAAACTATTCATCAAAGAGTGCAAAAGAAGATCATGAATTCAATCCTTAAAAAGTACATCTTTGATGAAGAAATAGCATATCTTCTCATCTTAATATTAGATCCATCGATGTGGTTGAAAACTTCTTCAGCATTTTTTAGGGCTTATTTATTTTTGCATAAAATCGGCTTAAATCTGAAACTGGACTTACCAAAGAATGTGCTCTCCTTATACGATTTATTACCAGATGATAGACATAGCTAAAGTTAACAAAAAAAGATAAAGATACATAGTTTATATATAACATTGATAGCAAAAGACAAAAACTTTCACCAAACATGGTGAAGAACTCAAAGGGGCCTCTAATTAAAGGTGCTAGAGGATATGCCCCTCTCTAGGCTCTCTAATTTAAGATCACAAAAAACCTTCAAAGAGAAACCAAAAACAACATAAGAAATAAATTGGGACCCATGCATGGGGCTGACAAGTCATCATCATCACTATGATACTTATCTACTCTAAATAACACATTGCAAATAATAACAATAATAAAGAAAAAAACTTAACAAAAGACTCTTGGTATAGTGATCCCCACATGATGATGACGACAATGACATTGATAATGATGATGATGTGGATACCATAAAGTTGAGTTTTTCATGATGATAATGTTAAACAAGAGTTATATGGGATTCATGCTCCATGCACATGGATGATGATGATTAGATATTATATCCTACTTACTCCAAGAACCCTGTTTTTGACAAGACAGCATTTCTCACTTTGCTTAGATCTCTTCCTTTAAGTGTTCTTCCAATTCCTTCACACATAGAGAAAGAAGAGATCTGTGTTCTTGCTAGCTTTCTTGCAACCCATTCATGTGGAGGAACCATGCAACCATCATCATCTTCCTCATCATCTTGAGAATGCAAATGACTACTCCTTCTGTTGCTCTTTGAGTCACCATAAACCTTGGACCAATCAGGGACATTCATAGGTGCAGATGACTGTTTTACCCCTGAGACCTCCTTGCTTCTATGAATCTTCCACAGTGAAGATGAAGAAGAAGATGGGGAAGAGAAATGACTTTTAGGTATTTTCATTTCAGGACCTGAAGTTTCTCCTTCTCTCAGAACTGACCACACATCTTCTTCTTGAAACTCTTCTTCCCCTTCTATTCCCATTGAAGGAACCCTTCGGCTATTATGTGCCCTTCTTCTTGCTCCTGAATCCATTGAGAGAGAGGAGAAAGAGAGAGACCAAACCACCAGTTGATAATAGTAGAGCTAAGAAAGAGATTCTTCTACTACTAGTGAAAGTTTTCTTGCTTTTTAAAGAGTTCTTTTGTTGATGTTCTTGTTTTTTGAGTTAAGTGAGAATATATATAAAAATGTGAAAGAAGAGATAATCACAAATAACATGAAACCATCTCTACCTGTTGGCAAATGAAAGAGAAAGAGAAAAGTCATATACATATAGAAGAAAGAAAGCTTTAAAGATTGCAAGAGCCTCTAAACGAGACTCCCACCAAAAAAAAAAAGAGCCTCTAAACGAGACAGAAGTTTCAGAAAACTTCAAAAGTGGAAATAATTTTGTACTCTTCTTTTTATTTTTTGTGCAATAATTTGTGCGAAATCTAAATGCTTCTAAAATTAATTAAATCAACAGTTGCATTACAGCTTACAAGAGTAACTATATAGCCTTTGGTACTATTTTCTACTGAGACCTGCCAAATCATTGACAGAGTCTGATTCATACAATAAGACAAAAGATTGTACTATATGTAAAAATTAAAGACTTGCTTTTATGTCAAATTATATACTTTTTAATTTTATTTTTTCCGGTAAATTTAAATGAATTACGACAAAAAATAAATGTTATTCCAAAAATAAGAGGACGAAATTAAATTAGACACAAAAGCACTTTTAGTGACGTTACCTGATTAGAGTTTTTTTACTTACCATCTTATCCAAAACGAAAAGAACGAGAGAGAGAGATCACTTCTTGCATTCAATTTACGTACGATTTTGATTTTGATTTTAATAATTAGATTCATCGTTTTATTTACCGTGTGAAAATTGAAAACTATTTGCAAGACCGTAATACACAAAAGATAGTACTAATAATTAGATTCATCGTTTTGTTTTACTTACATAATTTCAAATTTCAAATAAGTTATGAATAATTCAGAGGAAAAAAATACAATTGATATACCTATTATATTAGGTTTAGCTTCTTTAATAATTGACATAAGAATATGATACTGCAGCATATTATAACAAGAATCTAAGTTATGTCTTGTCCTAAGTCCTAAGAACAAAATAATGAAATACACACATAGATACATTAAACTAGCACAAAAATATGAAGACAATGTCTCTATCCATTTTTTGTCAACCAAGACAAAGTCATGTAGGAAGAGCACATACGAAAAACATATTTACAACAAAATATTTCTGAACAAATAAGGTAACGACAAATTAGAGTTTAGAGATATCAAACAGATCATCACCAATGTTTTAATAAACAATAGTATATATACTGTTAGAATTTCATATCGGAAAAAAATAAAATTTTTGGGTAATATATATAGTATGTGGCAAACCTTCTCCCTTGAATTAGCTTTTGTGTGTTGAGTTAGGCTCATTACTAATATGGTATCAGAGCCAAGGTTAAACTTTTTCGATAGTGGGCCACCATCCGTGGATGTCTAGTCTCATAAACTTCACGCTTCAGATGTTCAGTCCTGAGCGTGAGGGGATGTGTTAGAGTCCCATATCGGAAAAAAATAAAATCTTTGGGCAATATATATATATATAGTATGTGGCAAACCTCTTCCTTTGAGCTAGTTTTTGGGTGTTGAGTTAGGCCCATTACTAATATATACATACATATATTGGTTCTAGTCTTCTAGATGATTGGAAGATACAGAAAATGGTAATAAATGTATGAGACTATAAGTTATTGATTCTCTTTTAGATTTGACAAAGCTTTTTTTTTTAATAAGAAACTTGACAAAACTTTGAGATGACAAAGATATATAAAAGATTTTGTCTCAGGTTAATTGTAAGAAATTTCTTCGACTCTACTTATTAATTGTGAAACATATAAACTGTCAAAAAGATTGAGAAACTTTGTCTTCTGGGTTCAAAGGTACCTTAGAAGGAACCCGTTTTTATTCTAGTCTGGTCTTGGTCCAGGAAGATTACGGACTTCGATATTCGGAACTTTCTGGTTAATCCAAAAAAGTTATGGTTAGCTGGTCACAGCGAATGCAATCGTTGCAGTTTACTCCAATAAGTAACCTATCATATATTTAAATCTTTAGATGCTATATTGCTATACAAAGAAGTGTGTGTGTGTGTAGTGTACTGTGTAGATGTTGGTTTATGTTTAGAAAATAATGAATTGAAATGGAGATTAAACTAGATGGTGAGGGAGTGGAGAATGATGTGGACACATCACCCTACACAGTACATACACACTTTAGTTTCAGAAACCCTTATCCTTTTTTTTTAACTCCTCTCACCAACACAAGCTTCTTTTAATTACTCCGGTAAACGAGCAAAAAGATTAGGCACACATACTCATGTATCTTTATATATAATCAACTGCTAGATACTAAACGAGATCTTATCTAGACTTTACTAATTCTAATTGTTATATCTAGAATACTGGCACACATAGTAAAAGTTAAACTAACTCATTTTGATCAAATTTATGATTGCAAATTTTGTAGAGTACTTGTTTTACACATTATCCACCACCATGCGATAGACAAGTGTCGTTACTGCATTAGCTAAAACATTGCTTGTATACTTGTATTGTACCGAGTACCGACTCGGTTTTACCCAAAACAAAAACAAATAACAAGACATTAATGTAAAGTCCATTGACTAGTTGGTTGTCTCTAATCCGACACAATTTGTTTAATTTAAACAGTGTTGATCGAAGAGTTTGATTATCTTATCGACTTCTAGAGCTTTGATGTAACTAAATATTAGCTGTAAGGATTTGTGGGGTAAAATCATATTTAATTTGGACAAGCCATTTGTCAGCTCAGCTGTCTCAATGCTTCGTGGGTTTCGCAATTTATTAGAGCGGCTATTTGCCTATTTTCGTCTGACGCCCCAAAATTTTAGCTATTTTTGCAGCATTTTCCTCAAAAGTTTATTAGCAGTCCAAAACTCCCTCAAAATTGAAATAATACTATGAACTTGAGGTGGTTAAGAATCAATGTCAATTTTTATTTAAAAGAATAAAAATTCAATAAATCTAAGAAATATCATTCTCACATTTCAACCCGACTTAAAAATGATAATAAAGAAAATGGTATGAAGAGAAAACGATTAAAGAAGATATTTGAGAATTATGATAAATGAAATTGGATTCGTGTATACTCAGTTTTTTTAATTAAATTTTTTTATAATACATATAAAGAAATCTAAACAAAAAAATTAGATGATCCGTGAAAAAAAATATGAATTAATTATTTTGGTTTCTTATTTTTCTATTATTTGGTTTGCAACTAGATTTTCTCACATATTTCCCAATATTTAGGTATTTTCATTCCTATTTGAATGAGGTTTTTTTTTTTATTTTATCACCAAAATTTTGACTAATTATCTTACTATGATTTGAAGATCTATCACTAATCTAATTCAATTGTCATTAGGGTTTAATTCCTAATCCTATATGACATTAGTTTAATTCGCTTATAACCTCTATTATAAATATTAGGAGAGGCAAAACAGAGTCCACAAGAGAAGCAAAATCATGAGTAATACTTGTACTAATCTCGGCGAGAAGCGATACAAAGACATGAAGAAAGGAATATATGAAAGCAGCAGTGACTCTGATGATGATCGAGCAGGTAAACGTAGATTACTTGCCGACAAATTTAGGTCACAATCTGCTCATAAGTTAATGAGACGTGCGGAAAAAGTTTGGGCAGTTTCTACAAGAGAGGAGGAAGAAGTTGAATCCCAAAAACTTGTACCAGAATCAGAAGAAAAAGTGGGTGACATCGTTTGTTTTGGAAAAGACAGTTACTTCGTAATTGATATCTTCGAGAAAGAGATCATGGAGTTAGGAGACAAAGTGGATTTAAACTTCAAAACATTCAACAAGTTTGAGGTTGTGTGTGGAGACGCTCCACGAGACCATCACTTCTTCTACAAGTACCGTTGCTGTTTCGCCTCTTGCTGCTGCGTCTGCGCAAGAAGTAATTATGTGGAGCGAGAGTGGAGGATTCTAAAGAGAGGATTAGCCTCGATGGAGAAGAAAGGAGTAAGCTTCTTCGTTAGAACTTATAATGAAAGAAAAGAGCTGATGAGAGTTGCTATAACTGTAACAGATCATTGTCATCAGAATTATCACAGTTTGTATTTCTTCGACCTCAAGTTTCCTACCAAGTATCCATATCGAGAACCGAGGTTCTTTTACCATCCATATGGCCTTCCTTTGAGTACTCCTGAAGCACAAAAGTTCCCATTGAGAGAAAAGTCTTGTTACAACATCTTAGATGTGTTTCTCCACATTCAAGAGGTTGTGTTGATGAACACTAACAAGTCATGTTATAACCAGATGCTAGATATGCTGGAACGGCCGCTCGTGGGGTTTGAAGATTTCGTGAAAGGGTTTTTTAGGAAGAAGGGGCCGTTGATTCTGCGGAACTTTATGGAAGAGTTGGATATGGAAAAGGAGAGGGACAAGAAAATGTTCTGGAAGATGTACATTGCGTTTCAAGACAATAAAGCTTACTGTGAGCATCTTCTCAACACTGATCTGAAAGCAGAGCTCGAGAAATTCAGAAAAAAAAAAAGAAGACATCCAAAAGTAATATAACTTTACTCTACCCATGAACTTATGTGATTCATGATGATTCAATGTTTTTGCCTTAACTAAGATGATGATTCATAACAACTCAACAATCAAATAGGATTCAACTAACAAAATCAAACAAATCTTCTTCCTACAAAAGCTCATCATCCACAAATATTCAACGAAGATTTCCATGATTTTATCCAATGAAAGGCCAAAATAGATACAACCGATCGAGTTTTGTTTTGTAATTGCATGATTATAAAAAAAAAAGATTATAAAGAGTTCTAGAGATTATTACCATTATACATTATACCAACGATAGCGAAAATAAAAAGAGCAGACTCAATTAAGACAGCTTCAAACCAAATCAAGCCTGTGCATTAGCTCCAGCAACAATCTCAAGAATCTCTCCAGTAATCTTAGCTTGACGCTTTCTATTATACACCATCGAAAGCGATTTCTTAAGATCCGATGCATTATCCGAAGCACTGCTCATTGCACTCATTCTAGCTGCAAGCTCACTAGCCAATGACTCCTGTAATGCCCTAAGAATCTGACTGTTAAGATACAGAGGCAACAAAGCATCAAGAATCTGAACAGGGTCTTGCTCGAATTGCAAGATCGGTGAGAAATCAGCGGTTGCTGTCCTAAAAGTCTCTCTTTCAACCGTCAATTTCCCTTCTTTCGTCGTTAACCTGAACAATTCATCCTCAGCAGCATCCACACAGTTCCCGTTGATGTCACAGATCTCTCCTTTAGGAGATAGAGGCAGTAGCGTGTGGATCACGGGTTCTGATTTGACCAAAGACACAAACTTTGTGTACAAAAGCTCGACTTTATCGACTTCTTCACTTATAAACAGAGAGAAGACATCATCAGCCACAGCTTGAGCTTCTTTGGCCGTAGGTAAAGTTCCGGCTTCAAGGAACTTGTCGACGGGGATGTACGGACGACGGAGGAAATACGAGTTTCCCTTTTTGCCCACGCTAATGACTATGTAATCAAGACCAAGACCTTTAAGCTCTTTGATTCTTGCCTCAGCTTTCTTGATGATGAAATTGTTGAATCCACCGCATAATCCACGATCTCCGGTTACAACAACGAGTGCCACTTTCTTAACCGGTCTGACTTTGGTTAAGGGCACATCGACATCATCGGTTTGAAGCTGTTCGTTGATGTTGTAAAGAACTTCAACTAGGGTTTCTGAGAATGGTCGTCCATTGACGACAGCTTCTTGAGCTCTCCTGACTTTAGCTGCAGCGACAAGCTTCATGGCTTCGGTGATCTTTTGAGTGTTTTTGACTGAATCGATACGGTCTCTGAGCTCACGAAGAGACGATTGGATTGGTGAAACAGAGGAAGATCTTGAAGGAGGAGAGGAAGCGTGATTTGGGAGGTGAAGTGGGTTGAGAACAGATCGGAAGGATAAGGAAGATGAATCAGAAAGAGATGGTTTTGATGAAACCCACATTGTTGTTAGATTAGAGCAAGCCATTGTTCTTGATCCTGTCTGAGAGAAGTTTCTTTGTTTTTAGTTTTTGTTGTTTGTTTCAGACAGTGTTTTGCTTTAACCTTATCTCCTGTTGTTTTGATTGTATGAAAGAAGAAGAAAGAAGAGAGGAGAGATTTGAGTGGAGGGAAGAGAAGGTAATCAGATTAGGTTTGGAGATAAGGTTTTTACATTTGGTCTTTGGAGCTGCAATGGTGGGATCCTCTTTTGTTGACGTGGCGTTGTATTAGTGGATGGTTTGAGATCTTCAATGTTTTTTGTGTGGTATATCTACTTCTTTGGTTATCAGCCAACCAATGCTTATATGTCGCGAGTTTTGAGTCTCTCCGAATGAGAGAGAAAATATCTGATAACAAAGGATAGAAATTAATGTAATTCGGTTTGGTAGACATATATACCAATCAAATTACCTTACCTTTTTATTTATTATTTATTATGAATATTGTACTTTAAAAAAAAAAACTTTGACTTTAATGGATATGTGAATTATGAATATTAACTGTCTTAATTTTATTACAAAAGATAAAATTTCAAACGAAACGGATACATGTTTGGAATATGCTTATTAGTACAAAAGATATACCGGATCATAGAAACCACTAAAATTCCAACAAACCTTGCTATGAACAAACTCAATCTAGTGACATTGTATTTATCTCTACCTTTGATGCATACCTTAAGGAAAGCCCAATATTATTCTCTCCATCAATTATTGCATTCTCGTCAAATCGTCATCATTTCTGTAACAAAAAAGAAATACTTGTGACCATTTTAAATAATAGAACATTAAGGACGTTTGAACATATTGAGTCATAAACCTTTATTAGATCTAGTGTTATAGAAACAACCCCATGTATCAATATGAACCGGTTGCTCGACTGATAAAATCCGAGTCGAACCAAGATTACACATCGACACAGGAAGTGATCTAACATGGGTTGACTACCATCACCCTAATTAACGAGTACAATGAAGATTTCGATCCATCAAATTCCACATTTTAGTTACCTAAATCTTAATAGAAAATGCACTAAAAATGATTTGGGTTCTTTTTTGACAATGAAAGTTCAGAGGAAGAAAAGTATCACAAAGACCTTCGCCACCTAAAATATTTGATGTTAGGTCACGAGATCTGCACTATCGACGCATTTTGTGTTTAGTCGATTATGATCGCAAATCAAAACCTTGCCTAACCGGAATGTCCTAAACCGAAATCCGAAGAATTGCAAATACACAGCAAAACACTGTCGTATCAATATGTCTAAGATGACAGCAAACATTGCCGTTTCGTACGACTCGTCTTCATCACCGGATCTAGAGCGCCACTCAAAAGGGTTTATGAAACCTCAAAGGTTAGGGTTTTAACAAAAACAAAAAAACTCAAAGGAGATGGATTTCGAGAAGAGGAAAGCTGCGACGCTTGCTTCAATTCGTTCATCGGTCACTGACAAGTCTCCGAAAGGTTTTCTCGACGAACCCATCATCCCACTACTCGAAACCATCAATCATCACCCATCTTACTTCACCACAAGTTCCTGCTCAGGTCGAATCTCAATCCTTTCTCAACCCAAACCACAATTAAATTCTTCAATTAAGAAGAAAGCTCGTGGCGGGTCATGGCTCTACATCACGCACGATCCAGCTGATCCGGAATTAGTAATTTCTCTCCTTTTCCCTTCACAGTCAACTTCGGTTGATGACTCAATTGACCAGCCTAGTGAATTAGTCTTCCGATTCGAGCCATTGATCATTGCTGTGGAATGTAAGGATTTGGGTTCGGCTCAGTTTCTCGTGGCGGTTGCTATATCAGCTGGGTTCCGAGAGTCAGGAATCACTGCTTGTGGCGATGGCAAAAGGGTTATTATAGCTATACGGTGTTCGATTCGAATGGAGGTGCCTCTTGGTGATACACAGAAGCTGATGGTTACACCAGAGTATGTGAAGTTCCTTGTTGATGTTGCTAATCAGAAGATGGATACTAATAAGAAGCGAACCGATGGGTTTAGTGTAGCTTTGTCTAGTAATGGTTTCAAGAATCCAGATGCTAATGATGTGGACGAAGGTGATAATTGCGAGAATATAGCTGGAAATGATGATTCAAGTATCAACGACGGAAACTTGCATCCTGGTAATTTTTGTATATCCCTAAGTGATTGTTGTATGTATATAGATAGATAGTTTGAATAATGCGATGGAATTGGTCATGTTACAGTCTATAAATGTAGCGTTTAACTATAGTCTTGTTTCGTTTATACTAGTGGTGGTGTGTATCCTTGGTCAAGAGTTTGAGTTATGTCTACTTGGTTTGCAGGATAACTTTCCAAATTTTAAACGTGATAGCCAGTTTCCGTATCTAAATCATTGGCAGGGGTTCAGCAAGATCTTATACCGCTCTCGAAACTATCCATAGTCGGGGAACCTATTGAGAAGCTCCACCTTTGGGGACACTCAGCTTGTACGATAGATAAAACAGACCGAAAAGAGGTTATCGTGTTTGGTGGGTTCGGAGGTTTTGGTAGACATGCTCGAAGAAATGAGTCGTTGTTGCTCAATCCTTCATGTGGCACCTTAAAGTTGGTTGCAGTCAATGAATCTCCATCAGCACGACTTGGCCACACAGCTTCAATGGTTGGCGATTTCATGTTTGTAATTGGAGGAAGGGCTGATCCCTTGAACATTTTGAATGATGTGTGGAGGCTCGATATATCCAAGGGTGAATGGAGCTCACAGAGGTGTATTGGAAGTGAATTTCCTCCAAGGTAAATGTCATTTTGTGTGTATCCATTTCTTCAACAAACTTTGAATCTATTTCCAATGATAAACTTCTATGGACTGTTTATTTTGTTAAATGAACCTGAAATTCTCGTAGATGCCCTCAACTGTATTTTAGAAACTAATAATCCTATTTATTGCACTAGGTTTGATGCCTATCTTGCTTCATTTCTTTGATTTATTATATGTTTCTGTTTCTTGTTGCATTGACATCCCTTCAGATAGTTGTTATCTCGAATTTTCTTCTAAATGCAAATTCTTTGAATTAAGCAGGCATCGGCATGCAGCAGCCAGTGTTGGCTCAAACGTATACATATTCGGTGGGCTTTACAATGATAAGATAGTTTCCTCTTTGCACATTTTGGATACAAAGGACCTTCAGTGGAAAGAAGTTGAACAACAAGGTCAATGGCCTTGTGCGCGCCACTCTCATGCTATGGTTGCATATGGGTCTCAGTTATTCATGTTTGGAGGGTACAATGGGGAAAATGTACTCAATGATTTATACAGCTTTGATGTCCAAAGCTGTTATTGGAAACTTGAAGTGGTTTCTGGAAAATGGCCTCTTGCCAGGTTTTCCCACTCAATGTTTGTTTATAAGCATATTATTGGCATAATTGGAGGTTGTCCTGTCTCACAAAATTGTCAAGAGTTGACTTTGCTAGATCTGAAGCACCAATTGTGGAGGAGTGTGAGATTGGAATTTATGAACAAAGAGTTGTTTGTTCGAAGTACAGCCAGCGTTCTTGGTGATGATCTCATCGTCATTGGGGGTGGGGCTGCTTGCTATGCTTTTGGGACAAAGTTTAGTGAACCAGTGAAAATCAACTTGGTTCAATCTGTGACTATGAGTGAAAATCATGTTCCTCCTCAACCTGAAGATGTTTGTATAGAATCAAATAACAACAATGCAGATTTGAAGACTGAAACGTCTCTGTGTCATCCATGGGTGATACAGTTAGAAAGAAAGTATGCAAAGTTTGGCAAGGACATACTTAAAAGTTTCGGATGGTTAGACCTTGAGAGGAAAGTTTACTCAAACGAAAAAGGTGTATGTATATGCTTTCCTGTGACTGAAAAGTTTTCTGAACTTTTCCATGAGAAGCAGCTTTTGGGCGAGAACATAGAAGGGTCAGAGGTTGATAACCTAACAAAGGGTATATCGTTAAAGGATATATCCATCTCAGCGGCTTTGAATCTATTGAAGGAACATGGTGCTAAAAAACTCATTAATGTAGCTTTTGAAGCCAATAAAGTTGCAAAATCCCCATTACAGAGAATGAGAGAAGATATTACATCCATACTTAAACAGAAAGGCCTACCAGAAGAGCTTTTAGATGAGCTTCCACAAAGGTAAGTGTTCCTGAATGCTGATTTTATAATACATGGGGACTAAAATGGTGAGAATCTGATTGCGTGCATGTTGTTTTCGCTTCCATCTGACAAGTAATTGTGTTTTCTCTACTGGTAGATGGGAACGGCTTGGGGATATTGTTGTGCTTCCTGCAACATCCTTTAAAGATCCAGCTTGGAGCTCTATCGGTGATGAAGTTTGGTGTGCTGTTTCTAAATCGCTTAGTGCCAACCGCCTTGCACGCCAAGTATGTTGCTTTAGAACCTTACACCAATATTTTTATTGTGCAAACCTTTATATCTTACCTATTCATGTTAAAGCACCTCAAAATCTACATTATTGATTTGTTATAAGTTATGAGAATGCTGAGAACTTTACAAACCATTGTCTTACCCAATTGCATTTACCAGTAAGTCTTATATCATCGATTTTGTGTCTTTGTCAGGGACGAGTTGAACCTAATGGTACAAGGGATAGTACATTGGAGATTCTTGTGGGAGACGATGGATGGGTTGATCACCGTGAAAATGGGATATTGTACTCTTTCGATGCTACGAAGTGCATGTTCTCATGGGGTAATCTCTCAGAAAAGCTTCGTATGGGTAACATGGCCTGTGAAAATGAAGTTGTGGTGGACCTGTTTGCTGGAATTGGATATTTTGTTCTCCCTTTCCTTGTGAGGTAGGCCATTATGGAATAAAGTAGAGAAGAGAAAGTGGTTTTATACAATCAAAAGCCAATACTTTCTTAGATCTCATGCAACTACAATGCATCTTAATTTACATTTGCAGGGCAAAAGCAAGGCTAGTATATGCTTGTGAGTGGAATCCCCATGCTATTGAAGCTCTTCGACGTAATATTGAAGCGAATTCTGTTTCTGACCGTTGTATCATTCTTGAAGGGGATAACCGGATCACCGCACCGAAAGTATGGTTTATGATATTCCAAACTGCTCCCCATCTATTTAATTTTATGCAAATGGTAAATGGTAATAATAACTGTTGGATCGAGTAAATCGCCAAAGTAATGGATTTTTCGTTTCAAATCTTTTGATTCTCAGGGAGTAGCTGACAGAGTCAATCTTGGTCTTATCCCGAGTAGCGAAGGAAGCTGGGTCACAGCTATTCAGGCATTAAGGTGATTTTACTTTCCTTAAAACTTGTTCTTTACAACAAGAACCAGCAGCTTAAAGTCTGGAACAAGTTTTAAGGTCCAGTCTCTCCAAAAGATATATCCTTTAAGACGATTCAAACTCGATGATGTAAAACTATTATGCCACACTGCTCTTGGAACCTCTGAATATGATCCAAGAATGTGATCATCAGAGAGAGCAGCCCCTCGATTGATTGTGAATCAACTCATGTCTCTGTTCTTGTTATTGGAACTTGCAGGCCTGAGGGAGGAATGCTCCATGTGCACGGAAACGTCAAGGACTCAGATGAGAGCAATTGGGCGGAGCATGTCACCAAAACATTAAGTGATATCGCCAGAGCAGAAGGTAATAAGTTTATGAACAAAATCAAAAACTTTTTGAACTCAAAGAAAGAGCATTGGTTTTCGAAGTTCGGTGTTTGTACTCGTAAACCAGAGTAACTAAGTAGAAAAATAACCTGGTTGTTTCCACTACCGAAAACTGAGTTTCTGAATCAAGACTAGGAGTTTTTTACTGGGATGAGATTTTTATTCTTGGTTTGGGTAATACTAGAGAATAACTTGGGACTTATATTTTGGGGTTTTCATGATTTAGGTCGTAGCTGGGAAGTTACAATAGAACACATAGAGAAGGTGAAATGGTACGCTCCTCGGATTCGCCATCTTGTTGCCGATGTGAGATGCAGATGATGATGATGACAACGACGAGAGTTGCAGCGCAGAGACTTCCAATTGTATTGTTTAACTTGTATGATCTCAATTTTGATAACTGGTTTTTCACTTTTTGAGACATTGATTACTCTGTACCAAAACGTAAAACTTGTCAAGATCATTACAGAATCCAAAATCAAAAGTCTATGTCAATAACATATGTATAGTATTATAACAAACACATAACACAAAACAGAGTTTTAAGAACACGAAACAATCTTCTTATTCCGGAATCTTCATGTCGTCCTGTGTCAATTACTTCAAACCGAATTAAAGTAACCCAAAAACGTTGACCGGTTCCGAAATATTCTCTCGTTCAAAGAATTGAGTTCTGAATATTTTGATGTGTATTTTACAAACCCTGAGGTCAAGTGTTTTATAAAACTCACTCTTTTACCCTAACCAAAGAAGGAATTGTGTACTTAAATGGAAAATATACAATTTAGAAAATAAGTAAAGAATAAATCTAAATATTTTGTCATGTTGTCAGTTATAGTATATGATTGGAAAATATAAATAAATTGAATAAATTAATTAATACCATACATGCATACAATAGTTTCAAATATTTGAATCCATATTAAAAAAAGTTAACACACTTTATGCGGAACACAAAATACCAAAAGAGCGACTCTTTTCAAGTGGATCAAACTATACTCTCACTTTGGTTTTCTCCGGTTTAGCTCTTCTTCCCTAAACCATTATTCAAGAACAAGAGCATATGACTCAATTGACCGGAAGAAGTTCCCCTTGTGGCTGCGTGCTGCTGCCACTTCTCATCATTGTGCAAAATTCATCAAAGTTTATTTTTCCATCCTGTAACAGAGTTGTTCATTTTACTTACAAGGTTTCAAAAACCGGTCTAATGTTTCATGTTTGATGAATTATTGGACCAACTTACCTTATCGGTATCGACTTCGTTTATGATTTCTTTGATGCAACCTTCATCTCCCACACCATGCTCCTTCATAGCCATCTCCAACTCTTCCTTCGTTATGTGCCTATTGTATAGACAAGCATTTCACATTTTTAGTTTAAACTTTATCTCATTTTTCCTCGCAAGAACATTATTCGATCCATATAATATATACATAATCTTGTTTCTATTGACAACTTATAAGCAAAAGTGGAAGAAACTTACCCATCGTTGTCTTTGTCAAAGTGTTGGAATGCTTTGTACACATGATCATCTCTATCCAATTTGTATCTATGCATCGTCGCAGAGATAAACTCGTCTATGTCGATTGTTCCATTACCATCTACATCAGCCTGAACAGTTTTTTTCTTTTTTCAAGATTCCGGATGCGATAAGTAATCAAGAAATGGTGACTTAAAAGACGATGATGATAACTCACAGCTTCCATGAGTTGCTTCACTTCAGTTTCAGAGAGTCTAGATCCAAGTCTAGTCAGACCAGCTTTGAGTTCTTCATGAGTAATTGTGCCACTTTTGTCAGTGTCCATGTTGGTGAACATTGTTTTAAGACCTTTGATTTCCTCTTCTGATAGACTCGCTGCAATAACCTGCAAAATCAGACGCACACATCACAGCCGATGCTTCATAGACAGAGATAGGATCATAGGAAGATGGATCATTTTCCATGAAATGAAATGTTTCCAGTACTGACTAGAAAACACAAATCAGTAAGAATCTCTTTAGTCTTTACCTTTAGTGCTACTTTCTTAAGCTTGTTCATATCTCGAAATTGCTTCAATCGGGATAAAACAATGCCGTCAATAGGCTTATCTGAAGCTTCTCCATCTTTGATCCAAGGATGTTCTATAAACAACAAGGATAGTAGTAAAGCATTACAAATCAAGAACAAGAACAAGACTTCAAGACAAACAACCATGGCTTCATCTGATTTTTCAATTTGACTGCTTTAGAATCACAAACAGATAGAACATTTGTGTTGGCTCTGGAACTATCAAGAAAAGAGAAATAAAGGGACTTACCAAGAATCTCTGCAGCAGACAATCGTTCCTTGGGGTTTTTTGTAAGCATCTTCTTTACAAGATGTTGTGCCCTCACAGATATAGAAGGCCATGGTTTACTCTTAAAATCAATTTCAGCTCTCTTAATCTCATTGAGAAGCTCTTCCTCAGTTTCTACAATGTACATACAACATAAACCTATAAATTAAAGATCAATCACCAAGAAGAAACCAATCCAGTAGCTTTTAGTTTTTACCGGCCACAAAGGGAGGTTTGCCGCAGAGTAGGATGTACAGAATAACCCCTGCACTCCAAATGTCGGCTTCTTTCCCGTAATTTCCCTTTAATACTTCAGGAGCAACGTAGTAAGCACTCCCGACACTATCGCGGTGTACTTCTCCTGTTTTTGTTGGTTGGTTTCAGAAACAATGCATCAAATCAATCATATGAAAAGATAAGAATCAAACTAACTAATATGGCAAAAAAAATCTTATAGATACAAAACATTTGCATACCAAATCCTAAGATGATCCTATTTAAGATCAACCTCTACACAAAGTTTTGAGTCCCATCTCTATGCATAGGAACCAAATTTTGCTCATGACTAAAGCAAAGAGAGACAAACTAATTAACATTCTCAGATCCAAAACCTATCAAACGCACTCAAAGAAAGGAATCTCAGAACAAGCTCACCTTCTTGGATGAAGACAGAACACCCAAAGTCAATAGCTTTGAGCATAGCATTCTCATCATTACTAGATAGCAAAAAATTCTCAGGCTTTAGATCACGATGCATCACACCCATGAAATGACAAATATGCACAACATTCACAATCGGCCTAATGATCTCAACAGCATCTTTCTCCGAGTAATGACCCTGAGAATCAACCAAATCTACAATCTTTTTGAATAACTCTCCACCACCACAAAACTCCATCACAATATGCACAGAATCTTTATCCTCGTAAGCATTCTTGAACTCGACTATGTTTGGTTGACCAGACAAATGCTTCATAATCCGAATCTCTCTCTTCACAGCTTTTTCATCTTCTTCACTCTTCAGCTTCTTCTTGAGTATGGTTTTGCAGGCGTAAGTCTTACCTGTTGATTTCTCTACGCATTTTCGAGTTATACCGAATTGTCCTTCACCCAATTTCTCCCCGAGGTTGTAAAGCTTTTTGATGTCTTCGTATGGCTTCTCAAGTATCGTCTTCTTCGATGGTTTTGGGTTTTTACTGATGAAGCAACCCATTTTATCTGATTGGGGGTTGAAGATGATGAATTTCGATGAACCCAGATTGTCAAAAAGTAAGATTTAAGGAGATGATTGAGTTTTGTGGAGAATCATGTCAATTCTCAAGTTGTACGTTTGGTCTTTTAAGTCAATGGTCTTAAAATATTCAAATTTGTAAGTCTTTTTGTTTGTACTTTTTGTTAATTAGAAAAACGCAAAACACTCTGATTGGGCTACAAGGTTTGCAATGATTGGACCGTTTGGCTTATTCATTTCATATTTTGTATGAATAATTTTTGTTAGAAACAATATTCTTTCCGTTATTTTTTCTTTGCGTGTTATTGAAGATGGTAATAAACAACAAAGTATCTAACTGATGTCCGGTTAATATATTTCCAAGATGTTTGAAAGTTGAAACCAATGTAAGTCAGGAGCTTTTCAAGAAAATTACAAAAAGACATGTAAACAGTTTCAAGATCAACTACTCTCACCTCGGTTTTCCACGGTTTAGCTATGCTTCTTCCGGTTTAACGAAACCGCTTCCGATCCTAAGAAGTTTCCCCTGGATGCAAGTTTCCATTTCTCATCATCGTACAAAATTCATCATAGTCTATTCGTCCATCCTGCGCAGAGTCATTTACAAGATTTAGAACCGGTAAAATGTTAAGCCGGGAAATATAATGAACTTATAGAGGGCTATTTACATTATTTTTGTCGACTTCTGATATCATTTCTTTGATGCAACCTTTATCTCCCATACCATGCTCCTTCATGGCTATCTTCAATTCATCCTTCGTTATGTACCTGTCGTATAACTAAGCCATTCAAATTGATTCTTTTTTCTTACATTCTCTCACAACATTTTCTTTTGACACAAGAAATGATTGATGGAGATTGATTCATTAACTTACCCGTTGTTGTCTTTATCAAAGTGTTGGAATGCTTTGTGCAACTGGTCATCTCGTTCCAATCTGTGTATCCGCATGGTCGCTGATATAAACTCAATATAGTCTATTGTTCCATTACCATCCACATCAGCCTGAAAAAAGAGATCATATATATATATATATATATATATGTGTGTTTCGCAAGATCAACAAATGGAGGTGAATAGAGATGATTTGTGATACTCACGGCTTCAATGAGTTGTTTAACTTCAGTTTCAGAGAGTCTAGACCCAAGTCTTTTTAGTCCGGTTTTGAGTTCTTCATAAGTGATTGACCCGTTGTTGCGGGTATCCATATTCTCAAACATGGTTTTAAGACCTTTGATTTCCTCTTCCGATAGACACTCTGCGATAACATGCAAACCAAACACACAAATCACAATCTCAAGTTCAGGCAGCGGTAAATCAGTGATAAAGAATTCACAACAAGACAGCAAGAGAATATACGCGACATGCACAATTAGTAATACAGAGTGATATTTTCATTATTTTGTAAGCTACTTTTTTTACCTTAATAGCCAGCTTCTTAAGCTTGTTCATTGCAGGGAACTGCTTCATACGTGATAAGACAACATTATCAATAGGCTTATCTGGAGCTTCGCTGTTCATCCAAGGATGTTCTATAAACCACAAGGATTGTTAGTTGGAGACAACCATAAACTCGCACTTACATTTCAGACAAAAGAAGATAAAGACTTCAAGATTCACATAGTGTCATTCTAATGCCTAAACAATAGACTAAAAGCTGATTATGGATTCTGGTAGATGATTCTAGACTAGAAGCTTCTTTTACATTTCATTAGATATTGAAAGTTCACCTCCCCTGTCTCCCACCCATCAAACACTAACAATCACAAACAAATGTACTTACCAAGAACATTTGCAGCAGAGATTCGTTCCTTCGGGTTTTTGGTGAGCATCTTCCTGATAAGATGTTTTGCTTTCAAAGATATAGAAGGCCATGGTTGTCTCTCAAAATCAAGCTTTCCTTCCTTAATCTCATTTTCTACAATACAGAAGAACACACAATTACAGATGCAACCACAAGAAGAACAAATCAAGGTATTTAGCGGAAGCTTTTACCAGTCTGAAATGGGGGCACGCCGCTGAGTAAGATGTATAAAATAACATCTGCACTCCAAATGTCGATTTCCTTCCCGTATCTTCCCTCTAATACTTCAGGAGCAATGTAGTAATGACTGCCAATCTTTCTATCAAAAGTTTCTCCTGTAATTGTCGAAAAATATGAATCTATGAATCAAACTTACTAAAAATAGATCAAATCTTGAATTCTAATGACCTGATGATAAAGATAGGACATCTAAAGCTGATTCCAAATATCGCAGATTATCGATACTAAATACCAATGTTGCTAATGACTGAAGCAAATAAACAATCTTATAGATTCCAAACACTCAAAGATCAAATCTTTTTTGGCTCACCTTGTTTGAAGTAAGCAGAACATCCAAAATCGATAGCTTCGAGCTCAGCATTCTCATCGTCACTAGAGAACAAGAAGTTCTCAGGCTTGATATCACGATGAACCACATCCAAAGAATGACAGATCTGCACAACATTCATAATCGGCCTAAAGATTCCAGCAGCATCTTTCTCCGAGTAATAGCTATTGGAACTAACCAAAGCTTCGAACCAGTACACAATTCCATAACAATGTGTATAAATTTCTTATCCTCGTAAGAACCTTTGATCTGTACGATGTTTGGCAGTCCTGAAACATGGTACATGATTTGAATCTCCGTCTTGACAGCTGCTTTCTCTTCTTCGCTCCTTAGCCTCCTCTTGGGTATGGATTTGCAAGCGTAACTCTTTCCTGTAGAAATCTCTTTGCACAAGTATGTTGTTGCAAAATTACCTTCGCCCAGTTCGTCTCCGAGGCTATAAAGCTTGTTAATGTCTTCCAATGGCTTCCCAAGAATCTTCCCTGGCTGAGAGACGATATCGGACGGTCTTTTGGGTGTATAGCCGCTGCAACCCATGAATCTGACTGGGAATTTTCTGGTTTTAAGAAGATGATACGAAGATTAAAGAACCCAGATCGTCAAAATGTAAGATTTAAGGAGCTGTGTTTTAGATTTTTGATGAACATCTCTTTGGTTGGAGACTTGAGTCACATAAATGGTGGAATCGTATTGGTCTTTAAATATTCAAATTCGTTTTGGTCAATTTACTTTAGACGACTTTTGGTATTGACCGTGGATCCAACTGTCATTATTTCTTGAGTTAGACTACATACAATGAAGTGATGAACAATGAACGTATTGAATTTTTGATTCAACAGTTTTGTTGAAAAATTATGTGCAGTGTCAACTGTCACGTGAAGATCTCACTACAAGAAAAGTTCACATTGATAGCAGTAAAAAATAGTAGAAAATAGCAACTGCTATAAAAGATAGTATTCGAGATTTAATAACTATATCATAGCATATTATATCACTTTTCTCTTGTTAACAATGTGGATAGTCTTATGCTCAAAAACAAATGTATGAGGATGACATACCTGATCATCACTAAGAAAGCTTGGTCTTTTGCCCTCCTTATATATATCCACCATTTAATCTTTGCGTGTTATTGAAGATATTAATAAACAACAAAGAATATCTAATTGATATCCAGTTAATATGTTCCAAAAGGACCAAAATGTTTGAAACCAATGTTAATCTTACAGAATTATATTCAATTCAGAGGAAAAAACATAAACCAAAAAAGACTTTTTGGATCTTCACAAGGATCAAGAAAATTATAAGAAACGAATTATTTCTTTTTTTTTGTCAAATTAACCACGATTTTATAGATAACGAAACAGAGTTAACCTCCATTACAAGAGGAAGGAAGCAAAAAATCTACCGAAAACAAAGCACTAATGGCTGAAAAGCATGTGAAAACAAACACAGTACATGAAATTAACGTAAAAGGCAAAGGTTTAAATGCGAAATCTTAAAATTTTGCATCACAACCAAAACTACGTCGTTTTGTGTAGCCAAAATCCACATCATCCATCTAATTCAGCACAATTTAACTGTTGAAGTCAATGTAGAAAACAACTAATAATTTATAGTTTAGGTAGATAATTTGAATTTCGTATTAGTCAAGGTTGATAATGGCATGGTGCCATTGTTCGGGTATAAAAACGCATTTTGAAAATTGTTTGGGTTGATTTTGGCATGGTGCCATTGTTTGGCCGTTTTCCCCATATACATGTGTGTTGTTTCTCCCTTTCGTTGGGTCATCTTTCCATTTATATTCTGTGCTATGCAAATGTACGACTAAAATAAAGTCACACGATAACTGCTTATTGGGAGAGAGTGGAGAGCAGTGATCAGTCAGTGAGAGTGTCACAACTTTGCTGCCAAAAATCCCTTTATTTTCATGTCGGCATGATCAGTCAGTATATTGTTTATTCCACTTAATCGCGTGTTTTCCAACTCGGTGTGATCCGCACACACTAGAGAACTTTTTTTTTTTTTTTTTTTTTTTTTTTTATGTGAGAATAAATATATAATTTTGATTAGGACAAATGGTCCCGGTAGGTTACGAACCCACCACCTTCGGCTTAAACTTGGGGTTAAACCTTGTCATCTTAAACTTGGGTTTCCTTTTATTCATCCCTACATTCCTTTGGATGGTATGAAGCCGTTTCGTTTAGGTTATGTTCCTTACGCGTTCATATATTGGGTCACATATATTACCAATATAAGAAACCGTTGATTAGGTCTAAATGTTCCTAATGTAGCCAGGCTATCGAATCGAAATATCGTGAGTTTGTGACCACACCACACCTCTTTAGTACATTAGCAGAAGTGCGGTTATACAACAACAATCTTCATGAATGGAGCAAAGAATGTATGAGTTTTCTTACAAGTGATTATCACTATTTAATATGTTGAATTGTTGATGTTACATGAATAGAGCAAGAATGCATTGGGCGGTGTCTTACAAGTGACCATCATTGTCATTTGTCAGTTTTATATAAATATCTTAGAGGACTATATTGCGTATCCATGTCGACCGACGAGTTGTAAAATGGTGGGTGGGTTTTCATATTATTATTGTAATTAGAGGACACGTGTGTGTACACTTGCTGATGGATTTTTGGCTATAAATAGGGCTTCCCACCAACGTATGTAATCATATCGCTGGTTCTGATTAAGCTTATATTGTTTGGTGTCTGGACCAGAATCGGCTTGTGTGTGACCGTATATTAATATATATCTAGAGAGAAAGGGAGAGTAAGAGTATATATGGGGATGGTTGTGAGAAGAGGTTGGGTATGTTTATTGGTGTTACTCATGTCAACCCAAGTGTTGGGAAAATTATATGGTACAAGTGATCGTGGCAGTAGCAAAACCCCACATTATAAACATGGAGGAGACAGTGCTCATGCTGTTCAAGGTGGTACCATCGGTGGTATTGCTGCCGGAGATGGAGGTACAAGTTCTAATATCAAAGCCGTAGAAGGAGTTGATGGTGACGGAGGTGGAAAAAGTGTTGGTAGCATTGTGAGAAATAATGCCGGTGGTTTTGTTGGAAAAGGTTCCAGAAAAGGTGATAGTGGCTTTATTGGAGGTCGAAGAAACCATAGAGATGGTGTTGTTAAATGTGGTATTCATGGAGGTATTGGTGGTACTTTTAATGGTGAAATAGGCAACACGTATGGTGTTAGTGGTTTCGTTCGAAGTGGTGTTAGAAGAGGTGGTCACAGGCGAGTTGTTGGAAGTGGTGCTAGAAGAAGTGGTGATAAAGGAGTTCCTGATATTAGTGTTGTAGGAGTTGGTAATAGTGGTGTTATTGTCGTAGGAGTTGGTAATAGTGGTGTTAGTGGAGGTAGTAATACTAGTACCGATGTTTCTAGTGGTGCTGGTGGTGCTGGTGGTGCCAGTGGTGCTGGAGGTGCCGGTGGTGCTAGTGGTGCAGGGGGATCTAGTGGTGCCGGAGGTGCTAGTGGTGCCGGTGGTGCCACTGGTGCTGGTGGGGCAAGTGGTGGTGGTGGTGGTGGTGGTCCTAGAGGTGCGGGTGGTTCCAGTGGTGCTGGTGGTGCTAGTGGTGCCGGTAGTGCTAGTGGTGTCGGTGATGCTAGTGGTGCTGGTGGTGGTACCAATGGAACTAGTGTTGCTGGTGGTGCTGGTGGTGGTGCCAATGGAACTAGTGTTGCTGGAGATGGAGTTAGTGGTGGTGGTGGTGGAGATAGTACTAGTGGTGTCGGTGGTGCTGGTGGTGTTGGTACTGTCAGTGGTGCCGGTGGAGCTAGTGGTGCAGATGGTGCTACTGGTGCTGGTGGTGCAAGTGGTGTTGGCGGTGCTACTGGTGCGAGTTCTGGTGGTATTGGTGGTGCTAGTGGTGCTGGTGATGTTGATGCTGGTGATAAAGGTGGTGCTAGTAGTGCTGGTAGTGCTAGTGGTGGTAATAGTGTTGATGTCGGTGGTAGTGGTGGTGCTAGTGGTGCTGGTGGTGATGCTGGTGCTGGTGGTCCTAGTGGTGCTAGTGGTTCTAGTGGTGCTGGTGGTGCTGGTGGAGCAAGCGGTGCTGGTGGTCCTGGTGGAAGTGCCGGTGCTGGTGGAGGTGGTGTTAAGTTTGTTGTTAATGTTGTTAATGTTGTTTGAAACAGCGTTGGTGGTGGTGATATTGAAGGTGGTGCCAATAATATTGTTGCAAGCGGAAATGATTGGGAAAGGTGTAGGTGGCTTTGGTAATCGTCGGAAAACATTAGTGAGTTTTAAAGCATTACATGCACGTCCGCTCCTTAGTAGTTTGCATTCTCTTTCTGTCTTGTTTTTTTCTGCATGCATTCCCATTGTTATCACTTATCACGTTTATCTTGTTCTCCTTTGTAATAGTATATGATATCAATAAACTATTTTCATAATTAATGATATGAAACAAAAATATATAGACTTTAAGTTCAAATCAATCGATGTTTCCGATCCACAATGGCCAAAGCTGAACAATAATGCACCAGGGACATAATATAGGACCACCAGCACCAGCATCACTTAGTAGCACCACTAGCTCCACCACTACCACCGGCATCAACACCATTAGCACCACCACTAGCACTACGAGAACTACTAGCACCACCTTTATCACCAGCATCAGCATCACCAGCACCGAGAACATTTTGCCTCGTATTGATAAGTATATTTTTCATCATGATCGATCTTGAATTCTTGATGGTGTTATTATTAGTAAAACTTTAGTAAATCTGGTGAATATCTTTTGTTTGAGATTCTTGGTTGACAAACAAAATAAAAAAGGATCAGATCCCAAAGTAAAAAGATCTTGCTCATTGGTTAAAAATTTGATTTCAAATAAACCATTACTCGCTTGATCTGTATAAGAATCACTCGTTTGAGATATCACTACAAGTTTGCTAATCTTCTGATTCACACAGAAGATGTGGCAGTTACTTTTATGATTTAGCTGATAAGGTCTCTGTAGTGATCTTTATACGATGATATAGGTTTTGGAGCTAGCTGGAAACGCAGCTTATCTCAGTCAGTATCTATAGACATCAGTTCAAGCTATGCACACTCCTAAATCCTTTTTCTTCATCTAAGTGATCTCTTTAAATCCTTTTCTTTGCTTCAGAGGTTAAATCCTTTCTTTTGTTTAGGTGATATATTTCTGTTTAACCCGGTTTTGAGTTCTTCATAAGTGATTGACCCGCTGTTGTCAGTATCCTTTTTCTCAAACATTGTTTTAAGACCTTTGATTTCCTCTTCTGATAGACCCTCTGCGATAACCTGCAAACCAAACACACAAATGAAGCAATTTGATTTCAGACAAAAGAAGATAAAGACTTCAAGATTCACATAGTGTCATTCTAATGCCTAAACAATAGACTAAAAGTTGATTCTGGATTCTGGTAGATGATTCTAGACTAGAAGCTTCTTTTAGAACTCACTTACTTTCATTAGATATTGTAACAAGTTCACCTCCTCTGTCTCCCACCCATCAAACACTAACAATAATGCCTTCTAATAATGGAATTTTCAATCTGATTGCTCTGAAAATCACAGACAAACTAACTCGACAAACAATGACAGTTAATTTTTTTTTGTCAAACCACAATTTTATAGATAAAGAAACAGAGTTAACCTCCATTACAAGAGGAAGGAAGCAAAAAATCTACCGAAAACAAAGCACTAAAAGCATTGTTGGAGATACAATCCAAGTCCCACATCGGAAGTTTGATGGGACAATTAATAGTATATAAAGGGTTAGGGCCAATTAATCCACTAATTACCAATTGGTTTTTAGTTGGAAGCCCAGAATTAGCCCAAATTTAACATGGTATCAGAGCCCAAGGTTTAAAGTCTGGTGGACCTAAGAAAAAATGGATTTGGAGATACCTCAACCCTAGTAATGGGGGCCCGAGAAAGGGGCTTATTATCGATCCGAGTGAGGGATCGATGAGGCGTGTTAGATACATGTGGTCCTTGGATTGAAGGGGAGATTGTTGGAGATACAATCCAAGTCTCACATCGGAAGTTTGATGGGACAATTAATAGTATATAAAGGGTTATGGCCAATCCACTAATTACCAATTGGTTTTTAGTTGGAAGCCCAGAATTAGCCCAAATTTAACAAGCATGCGAAAACAAACGCAGTACAGGAAATTAACGTAAAAGGCAAATGGATAAACCGGAAGTAGAGCCGTCGCAGAGAATTATGAGGCCACAAGCCCAAAAATATTTTTTTGTTATGTTTAAAAAAACTTTTAATGAAAACACAGATAAATAAGAGTTTTGAGGGTCAACAAACGAATATCAGAACTCCACCTCCAGGGGTTAGCTGGATTTTTACCCATTTCGACTTTAAGGGGGGTTTATTGGTTCATGGATTTTAGTAGATTTAGAAATCATTATAAGATTTGGAAATCCATGTAGAATTTATTGATTTCAAAATCAAATAACGTGGATTTTAAAATCATATAACGTGGATTTTAAAATCATATAAAAGGGATTTTAATGATAAAACAAAAATAAAGCATATAAAGGGAATGCTATTGAATTAGGTGATGATACTGATGCTCGAACATGTGGAATTGTAGGAAAAAAAAAAAAATCCTATTGAAGAATTTTCCATGGATGTTGAGGAAGATTTTGAAACACCTTCGTCCTTTTTATGCAGTACTTCAAAGGAATCTTTGGAAAAACTTCCTTTAAGGAAGAAGCATAGAAGTAATATAGTTGAACCAACCATTCAGAGTGAAGATACAGAAGAAGTCCATGCTGAGATGAATTCATTGACAACAGTCACTCATAAACTCTTCAATCTAATACAAGAAAGAGAAACAAGACAACAAAGAGAAGCTGAACAAAGAGAGACTGAGAAAAAGAAAAATAACGTATTGGAAGCTATCAAAGAAGTTCCTAATTTAGAAGAAGTTGTTCGTTACGATGCGGTTAAAGT
>OVAQ01000162.1:0-46068 GCA_900406345.1 Erysimum cheiri | reverse complement strand
ATAAATTCATTACTTGAGACCTACTCTATTAGAATCTTCTAAACCGGTTAACGTATACCGCCAATACATCACATTGTTTTCTTTTTTTTTACAAAATCACAGTATTATACTAAGATTAAATTAATGGTATACAACTGCCACAAGCAGCACTGCTTCACTTATGCAACCATTCATAAATTAATTGATTCAAGTAATACTCCCTAAATCTTGAATAGTCTTCTATCCAAAAAAAAAAATTCTGGAATAGACTAGTGCTAGCTAGTTCATTAGTGGTGACCAATAGCATTTACTATTACGTCTAAATTCAACAACATCGATTGATTAATGCTTTAGTTGCGTTGGATCCACCAAACTTTAACTTTAAATTTCTCTAGAAAACTTTAACATTAATGGAAGAATCGAACAATACGCGAATAAAAGGGACAGGAAACTCCAAATCACGAATTTGCCCTATTAATTATTGATAATGATCAGTTTAGAGAGTAATTACAAAATAAGTCAGCGTGGCAATTCCGAAAATAATCAAAAAAAGCTTGCCCTTAAAAGAAATAACTTACCGCTGTAGCAACCGCGTTTACTGTTTAGAGAGAAACGCTCGCTTTTTTATCGTCGTCTTTCCGATTTCTCTCTCTCGCTCGCTTATCTCTCTTTTATCTCTCTTGCTTTGCTTTGCTTTGCTTTGCTCACTCCAGATTCCATATGTCTCTCTCTCTTGCCTCCGCCTTATAGTCGCCGGAAAATTCCAATCGTCTCCCCCCTTGTTTTCGAAAATATTGGCGAATTATGCGCTTCTTTTGCCGTTATCCTCCAACTACTCGTCCGATCTGCAATTTGTCTTGCCTTTTCCCAACCCTAATCGGAGCTAATCACACCTCTGCACGGTTCTCTTCTCGTTAGTCTTTGTGCCACCTCCTCAGATTTAGGGTTTCCTTTTGATTTGTTCTAATTAACAAACAAACAATTAGGAGAGCTATTCTTTCGTTCTTTATATTCTCTCTGTGTGAATTTTTTTTTTTTTTTTCCCTTTAATTTTGGGGAGCTTGTAAACTAGTTTCAGCAGTGAGAGAAATGATGGAGACGAAGCCGAGCTTCTTGCGGAATATAATGGTTCGTGTGCTTCTCTTTGGTGTTCTTATCATCGTTGTTCGTTTTGCTTATGTTGTCACCATCACCGGTGAATCATGCAACCGCGGCGACTTCTGCTTCTTCTCTCTCCCTGACAACCTCAACTTTGTCATCTCCGGCGCTGGCTCCGGCGCTTCTGCTATCGACGCCATCAGATCTACCTCCCCAGCCGATGATCTCTACACCACCAGAGATTGGATCAAAGCCGTTCAGTTTTACTCCTCCATCTTTCAGGATCTGATCGCTGACGGTTATCTCTCGCCGGAATCCAAGACGCTTTGTGTAGAAACGGCGACTGGACAAGAGGTTTCCTCCCTCAGAGAGATTGGGGTCAAGAACTCCGTCGGAATCTCTAAGAAAGCTTTCCGGCCGTTGGTGGTGAGAGGAGAGGGACACGCTATTCCCTTTGAGGATAACGCTTTCGATTTTGTCTTCTCCGGTGGTGGCCGACTTGGCAAGTCGTTGAAGCAGTTGCAATTCGCCGACGAGATTACTCGAACACTCAAACCCCAAGGGTTTGCGGTCGTTCACGTTGGGGCTACAGATACGTACAGTTTCAATTCATTCCTTGATTTGTTTAATTCTTGCAGATTGGTGAAGATGCGTGATATTGATGGTTTTGATTCTTCAATGCCTCATATCAGAGAGTTTGTTATTCAGAAGTACTCAGAGATTGAAGGTCATCATCATCGGAAGAATTCCGGTGCTGATTCTGGTGGTAAATGCTGGATTCCGGGTTACAAAAGAGATTTGATTCGGGATGCAGAGCCCTTGATTCAAGAGGAGCCTCTTAAGCCATGGATTACCCTCAAAAGGAACATAAAGAATATTAAATATGTGCCGTCTATGGTGGATATACGTTTCAAGAGTAGATACGTATACGTTGACGTCGGTGCTCGAAGTTATGGATCCAGTATTGGCAGTTGGTTCAAGAAAGAGTACCCTAAGCAGAACAAGACTTTTGATGTTTTCGCCATTGAGGCCGACAAAGCCTTTCACGAAGAGTATAAGATAAAGAAAAAGGTGAACCTATTACCATATGCAGCATGGGTGAGGAACGAGACACTGTCCTTTGAGATTAATCACGATCCAGGAAAGGAAGTTGAAGCCAAGGCAAAGGGCAGGGGAATGGGCAGAATCCAGCCGGTTAAAAAGTCTTCTTTGAGCTCAAGCGGTGGAGAGGTCAATTTGATCCAAGGGTTTGATTTCGCTGACTGGTTGAAGAACAGTGTAAGAGAGAGGGACTTTGTTGTCATGAAGATGGATGTTGAAGGAACCGAATTCGATCTGATCCCGAGGCTAATCAAGACAGGAGCGATTTGTCTAATCGATGAGTTGTTCCTTGAATGCCATTACAACAGGTGGCAGAGATGCTGTCCGGGTCAAAGGAGCCAAAAGTACAACAAGACTTATAACCAATGCTTGGAGCTCTTCACTTCTCTAAGACAAAGTGGGGTGCTTGTCCATCAATGGTGGTAATTGTTACGACGCTGCATAATCTCCTCCTTTTATGCTTGGGTGAATTCCGTTTCACCAATCTATTATAAAATGTACTTTCTTCTTCTAGAATATAAAACGGATATTTGTAGGTTTCTATTAAAAATACTTTTGTCTGTGCTGAAATTCCCTTTACTGTAAGAAGTTTAGCTTGAAATGGAAATTTGAGTTTTTTTCACTTTCACAACTGTCACTCTTCTTATGGTGTTCTCTACATCCAATGTATGATTTAGTTTTGTAAGGATTTCTGCTTTCCTTTTCTATATATATGGTGGAAGAACACAAGTTTGTTTGTGTTTTTTTTTTCCCCTGGAATTTTGCCTCTTCTTACATATTGTACTCTGGAAGAATGTTTCAATGTGGTCTTCCACAGAGCCCAAGCCTATAAATGGAGCAATGCAAATGCCTTGAATCAGGTATGTTCGTCTCTCCTTCAGTCCTTTGTCTCTTCATAAATAACTTTTTCTCAGATGGATTTTATGATAGAGTATGGTTTATTTAAGTAAATAGTCATTTTCGTTATTTCGAGTCTTGACCTCTAAGTTATCTTCCTTATCTTCCTTGAAGTTTTAAAACTTTAAGAAGAACGGCCAATCTGTTTTGTCTACTTGATATAAGATATGAGAACTTAACAAAGAAACAATGGTTTATATTAGTTTTGGTATTATCTTTTCTCCTGTTTCGTTAGTGTTGGTTATGGAAAGCGAGGCTATGCTTTGGTGAAGGAGAAGTTGGTTATTTTTTTGCTGTGGATTTGTAATAAAGAGTTAAAGGAGGAAAATCTATCAGCCAGGTAAACTTTTTATTTATCGGTAGTCTTTAGTATCCAATTATGGATGATGCTCATCTAGATTTCCCATCTATTTTTAGACAGAGAGAAAATAATAAACATATCTTTCTCCATCCCTGATCTCTCTCTCTCTCTCTCTCTCTCTCTCTCTACAGTTTTTTGTTCATCTGAAGAAAAAACCTTTTGACCTTTTCCTTCTAATTTTCAATTTAAGCTTTCAACAAGAGACAAACGCCATTTTGTATTATTGTAATCTGTTGTTTGATCTAGCAATCATCTTTCTCGTAAGGTTTCGTTCATGCTTGTCTGTTCTAGTTTCCTTCTTTATCCTTCTCTCCTCTTCCTTTGACTTCTTTCCCCGGTAAGGCCTCACAAGGGGAAATCCCATGGAAAGTTTATTTTTCTGCAACTATCTCGTCTCATTTCTGCCCTGCTCTCCTCCCTTCAATTACTTCTTCCAGAGGACCTAACCACACATTGTGTTTCCAGAAATTTCCTGTTTGAATTGCCGTGTTTTTGTTTCTTGTTGCATGTCAGTCTCTTGCAGTCTAAATGGGGGTCTGTTGTAGCAAGGGCACAGGGATAATTGTGGAGAATGGCACGGATGGTAGTAATGAATATGGAAATGGGGAGGCTGAGGTTAGGGACACAAATGATGGAGCCGTTATAAGGTCGCGTGGATCATCCAAACACGTTTCCATGGCAATTAAACAAGGGAAAAAAGGGATAAATCAAGACGCCATGACAGTCTGGGAGGTAACAGTTTTAACAGCTTATTTCCTTATTGGGTCATTTCATTTGTTTTGGTTTCAGGCGTTAGCATTTGTGGCCCTTACTGCTTTGTTTTCTTAATTTTCTGCTATTACATGGGATTTTACATTTTGATGCTGCCTCTCTTAAGGCAATGACCAACCGTATCTGCATCTTATACTTCTCTGCAGAACTTTGGTGGGGAGGAAGATATGATCTTTTGCGGTGTATTTGACGGTCACGGTCCCATGGGTCACAAGATTTCTCGTCACGTATGTGAAAATTTACCTTCGAGGGTCCATTCCAAACTTAGATCTTCCAAATCTGCCGAAAACATAGAGAATAATAGTTCACAGAGTCAGGAGGAACTATTCCGTGAATTTGAGGACATTCTAGTGACATTCTTCAAGCAAATAGACAGCGAACTTGGTCTTGACTCTCCTTATGATAGTTTCTGCAGCGGTACAACTGCTGTAACCGTCTTTAAACAGGTAAATCAGCAGTCTCTTAAAGCTTTATGTGTTCGTCAAGACAGTTGATCAAAAAGGGATTGAAAGATGTTTTGTCAAACATTTGCAGGGTGACTGTTTGGTGATCGCCAACTTGGGAGATTCACGAGCCGTTCTTGGCACCCGAAGCAAGAACAGTTTCAAAGCTGTCCAACTCACGGTTGATCTGAAACCCTGTGTCCAACGTTAGTATTTTCTCCTTTTCTGTTAACTGTAGACTTGATACCTCTTTTAAAGGTACTAAATGTTGAGTTGGGGCATATAAATATGTCTCCTGAAGAAGTTTCCGTTTTTTTTCTTTGATAACAGGCGAAACAGAGAGAATAGTTTCATGCAAGGGAAGGGTGTTTGCTATGGAAGAGGAACCCGATGTGTATAGAGTGTGGATGCCTGATGATGATTGCCCGGGGCTCGCAATGTCAAGGGCTTTTGGCGATTTCTGCCTCAAAGACTATGGACTTGTCAGCACTCCTGAGGTATTCTGCAGAAAAGTCAGTAGAGAAGACGAGTTTGTGGTTCTAGCTACCGATGGGGTAAACAACTTCTATAGCTTTCAGTCTTCTGACAAATGCAGTCCATGCTAAAAGGTTTCCGTGTGTTTTGATGAACAGATCTGGGATGTTTTGTCAAACGAAGAAGTGGTGAAAATTGTAGGTTCCTGTAAGGACCGGACAGTGGCAGCTGAGACGTTGGTTCAGCGAGCCGCTAGGACATGGAGAACAAAGTTCCCAGCCTCCAAAGCTGATGACTGTGCCGTGGTGGTGCTTTACCTGAGCCACCGGCCTTACCCAAGAGAAGGAAATGTGAGTCGAGCGATATCGACTATTTCCTGGAGATCAAGTAAGAGCAATAACGAGTGTTATGGAGTCGCACCATGGTCGCAATTGGGTCTACCCCAAAGGGTTTCATAGTATTGTTGTTGTCTCTAATTGTTTAGTGAAATTTGAACCTGTTGGCTGAGTCGATGCTACTCAACGTCAACTTTATTTGTGTGTAAAATAATTTTGTTTTCTATGTATGTTTTGTGAAGCAATTGAAAAGAAAAAAGAGTAGACAAACCAATGGAGTTTGGTATTCTTTTTCCGCAAATCCGAATTTCAACATCAGAGTTGGTCAAGATAAGTTCTTTTTACAGCAAATGCAATAACCAGAATAGCTTTATCTTAAAACGAAAAAGTAAAATGGTGATTACTTAACAAATAAAAGCTCAAAAAATGATTGAACAAAATCTCTTACTACAGATGATTCATAAGTTTAGTAGATTTTACTGATGGTTTATACGGTTAACTAAAAGATGGTTTGTATTTTTGTGTTAATCTCTATTAGACTTATCATTGGTGATCATGCCCGGTAATCTCGTGGAATGATTTGAAAGAAAGGAGTAAAGAAGAGAGATTCTTGAATGCTAAAAACTTTTTGTATATAAGACATTGACATTCTACAAAAGACTGTACAAATCTATACAATGGGAGAACTGGAAACGAGATAAAACCGTCAACACTCTCATTGCTGGACCGCGAGAACCGAAACAGAGAGCTCGAGATCTTTGGAGATCAACAAATCTCCAACCTCTCCTAACTCCTTCATATCGCTCCATTCTGACAATCCTTCCAACATCAAAAGATTCTCCTCGTGTCTTATCCCGACCATCATCAGATCGAAGTCGTCTCCTTCCTTTCTTAGCAACTCCAGTAGATCCACCGCTTCCTCTATTCTTACCTTTAGAATGTCAGAAACAGGGGAGAACATTATGGTATGATTTCATAGGTGAGTTAAAAGAAAACCTCTGTTTCGTCTAAACAAGAAACTTTGTAAATCAGATAGAAACCTCTGTTGCATAGAGAAGGTTTCGTCTAAAGGGAATTAAACAAGATAGCTTCCAAGTCAGGCAAAAGGGTTTGATGCATTACCTCTCTGAAGATGATGTTTTTGTCGGAATTCTCTTTGCGGAAGACGTTGATGACTCTCATGTCGTGCTTTCTCTCGACCATGTCTCTGAGCGGAGAGACACCGTTCTGGTCCACGAGCCGGAAGACATGGAGCTCGACGCTGGGATGGCTGGCTAAGCGTGTAGCATACGCAAGCATTTCACGGTCATCTGGTCCACCTAAGAAGACAGCACATATACTGACGCTAAGCTTTTTAAGTGGAACGAACCTGAAATCTGGGAGCCTTCCTCTGTCTATGAAAAGCGCGACGGAGCAGGGACAGTTTTGCAGGAGATTACGACAAAGGAGCCTCTCCCACAACTCGATCCCGGCATCAAGAGTTAGGATCACAAGATCTGTCTCCTGGTCAAAGGCAATCGTACACACGTCCTCGTGCATCGTCTTTCGGGGCGCCACCGCCGTGAAGCACTCTATCAAGACGGTCTCCGGATTACTCCTCTCGAAGTTGTGGAAGGCCTTAACGATCTGGTCTCTCCGGCTAGGCACGATGAAAGGACTTATCTCTTGCGTGTGATGAATAAGGAGAGGAAGACTGTGGTTATTAAGCTCTTCTAGATTCACGGCGAAGACGGAGAGAGGAGATCCGATGGCTGGACGAGAGAGTTCGACGAGGTCAAGCACCGGACGGACCGCCTCACGGTTCCGGAAACAAGCGAGGATCCTCAGCGGAGCCTCCACTCTGCAGTGTTGCACCGTACGTCTCTTGTAAGGGTTGCGTTTGTTCATGGTTTGGTACAGTTTCTTCACTATCACTGTGACAATTGTTGAGTTTACCGTTGCTGACATGACCATTGCTCCAAAAGATTTGCTTGATATTTTCTGCACCCCTTGACCAAAAGTATCCATTATCTTTTTATTGACCTAATAATTAAAATCATATATATATCATTCGGGGGTTTCTACCTACCGTGTAATTGAGATTCTGTTTGTATATTTGAACGTCGTAAAGTCCTTGGATATTGACGATAAACCCGACAAGAATCGCGTGCCAAAGAGGCACGTTATAGTAAAGGGAAGGCAAGGCGATGGCTATCATCTTGCCAAACCGGACCACGCCAAAAAGTATCTCATACCGGATTACATCTCTCCACGAAAACTGTGAGAGATCCATACTGTAGCCAATCCCGATGATGTAGCATGGCATCAGGACTGACCAAACAAAACAACCGATTTTGTCTGACAGTCCGGTGCCTAGAGGCGGACGTTTTGGGGTGGCTAGACCTAAGACGACCGCACCAAAGAAGTAAGGCAAACCCACAAATTCTGCCCAGAGAGAGGAGACGCAGAGCAAGACGCATATAACGCAGAGATACGAGGCCTTCAGAGAGTGTCCTTCTGGTGTTCGCTTCTTCATCCACTTCATTATTGGTCGGAACACATATATTATTGTCACTATCATTAGCATCTGCATTCATTTGCGACTTTATACGATTAATAAAACGAGTATATACAGACCAAAGCAAATATATATACCGAATTAAGTTAAAGTCAGGCATCCATGCATGCTGGATCATACTTTAAAATATTTGACATTTATCAACATACGTAAATATTATATTTTACTTTTCTAATTCTGTAAAAATTGATAATAGAAACAATTATGTTTTTTTTGGATAACTCCGGTATTAAGCCCAATGGACCCAGACTAGCCCACTGCGTGCGTCCCGAAGGCGGCAAGAGTAGTTCCTGGAGGCCGCATAGCCCGATTTTAAATTGTCTACGGTGGCCACTTAAGGTGTTTGCAGCCGTGGGGATTCAAACCCGCATAGCCCAATTATGTTTTTGTAGTAAGAAAATTGCAAAGATATTTCAAAGTAAAAGATTAAAGAAATACAAAATAACGAGTATGTATTAGGTTGGGTACCTGTAAGAGGGACAAGATGAAAGCGCGGTTTTTATCGGCTAAGTCAACGTTAAGTTTAATGGCGATGTTAAGCATGAAAAAACACCATGAGAGGCAGTCATGGACCATCATGGAGGCAAGTGCCAACCTCCCTGGCTCAGTGTTCAACATCTTTAGGCTCGACAACACTCCGTAAACCACCTGAAAAAACATGGTGGACTGGACGATCGCCACGTGGTGGAACTCCACGGGAGGGACCCCCGCGGGGCCGCCTCCGAGCCTCTTGGAGATCAAGATGGCCGCGAATTGGCCCCAGACGAAAGGTATGAGGAAAAGTAAGATGCCGTTTATGAATGCTAACTTGCCTACTCTCTTTATCATCCTAGTGTCTACTTGACATGTTGTGATGTAGCAAATGAAGAGAAAACACATGGCCTCGTAGGATTCGATCATGTACACGCTTCTCGTGTAGAAGAATGTAGACATGTACCGTTTGTTACGTCCTATAACCGAAGGTCCTAAGCAGATCCCAGCCTGCAAGCTTTTGAGATTAGTCCATATATATATTATAACTAGTAAAATTTAAAATCATGAAAAGTGCGTGTGATTAGATGTATACGAGGATCTGAGTGAGGAATGCAAATTTTCCGAAAGGGCGGAGAAGAAACTGAAAAAAACCGGAAATCATGGAAACGACAGATATCTGAAGGAGAAGAAGAGGAAGAGCAAACTTGAGCGGATTCTCTCCCCGCCCAATTCCCAGGGAGCTTGGACCTAACCATTGCTCGCAAATCCAATCGACTCCTCCGTACTCAAAAGTTCTGGTGACATTTTCCATTTTCTCCATCTAGGTATATAATTCCCTAATTAAAGAGTCAACCCATAGAGAGAGATTGTACGTATTAATGAGAAGAAGAAGAAGAAGAAAGTATGTAGGTATAGTTATTCTTATTTTTAATTTCTTATCTCTGTAGCTATATTTAGGGGTTTAAATTAATGTAGATGTTGTTTATCCTCTTGTTCTTCATTTCTCTTTAGAGGCCATCCTACTTTTAAGGTTTCTATATCGATCTGCTTATATGTGTGGTACAAAAATCTTGAGCATGCTCATTATAACTTGAGATTGATTGCCACAAACATATAGTAGACCCATCGGGTTGAAATAACAACTCTGATTTATTTTTGCTTTTTGTTTTCAATTTTCTACCACGCCACCTTTAATTTGGATAATACTTCCTTATTTTTGGAATATATATATATATTTTATATTTTTAATGTCTGTCTACAAAACTATGGTGGACATTCAGAAAATTAGTGACCTTTTTCATCACATAAGCTTTTCTGCGAATTTTAGAAAGGTGAAGGCCTCCAAAATCAATTTTCATTTACAAAAATTGCAACACAAAACAATTTCTCAATGGAGTTAAAACACCCTTAACAAAAAAAATTAAATATGCGGAAGTGAGAAATTACATGTTTCCTATTTTCCTCTTACGGTTATGAAGTCAACATAAAATCCTTAGGAAAACAACAAAAACTGTTTGAAATCTTAAAAAAGAAACATGTGATCTATCTTATTCCCCAGCTCAACAATCTCGATCTGTTTGCTCAATTTCAGTTAGCATTATGCTGAATTCAAAAGAACAAAAACAGAAATGGACATAAAGAAGAACAACGTTAGGTGAAAGTAATACGAGTTTTTTTAAGAAAAAATCTCTCAGAAAAAAAAGAAGATGAACAATAGTGTTAGAAATGGAACAGAGAAATTTGTATGTGAGGCATGGTTGGGATCAAGCTCTGGTGGATTACTCAGAGGAGATGACCCGTTGAAGTACTCGACTCCTCTTCTTCTTCTTCTCATTTCTATCGTCTCTTCTCTCTCTTCCTTCTTCCAAGCTCTTCTCCGTCCTCTTGCAAACGTCGACTTTGTCACTCAAATTCTGGTAATTGATCATTAATTTATCACTTCTTTTAATTTCACACCATTTTACGTTATAAGGTTATAAGAACATAGAAAGGTATTAATTTTAAAGGCTAATGTAGATGGATCTCTCTATCTAGCTATACGCAAAAAGAAAAGGTTTAAACTATATATATTTGCTTATATACTGTATATATATGAATTACAGGCTGGGATATTCTTAGGTCCATCGGCTTTGGGACAAAACATAGATTTAGTTAAAAGACTTTTCAACACGAGGAGCTTCTTCATAATAGAATCATTTGAGGCAATATCCTTCATGTTCATCTCATACATAAGCACAGCTCAAGTGGACATGGGAGTTATCAAGCGAGGAGGCAAGGTCGCAATCATCAATGGCTTCTCTCTTTTTCTGTTTCCTTACGTGGTGGGCTCCCTGGCGTGTACCATAATCACCAGCAACATCCATGGAAGCGTGGCGAAAACTAAGCCCGGGCAGCTCCACGATATACTGACAAACCAATCTGTAGTGTATTTCCAAGTGGCATATTCGGTTTTGTCGAATCTCAAGATGCTAAATTCGGAGCCGGGAAGGTTAGCCCTCTCCTCCATAATGGTAGCTAACTGCTTTGGCTGGGGTTTGTTCCTCCTTTTAGTTACCTTTAGCAGTTTATTGCACCACAAATACTCCAAGGCCACTTATCTGCCTACCTTCACAAAGGTATGTACGTGAGAAGTTTCTTCATCCGGTTGCGTTCCCAATCTTCAAAAAAATGTTTTATAAAAATTTGAACGTTCTATATCGATGATGATAAACACAGTAACTTTATACTTAACACCAGAAAAAAACAATCGGACTTCTTTGCTTTCTTTTGCATCTTCGTCAATACATTTAGCATTGTAGAGGTATATACTTAATTATACACTTTAATATATATTAGAAAAACTATTTGTAATTGATTAGGTACTACTGATCGTTGGTATAGTAGTTGTGTGCCGACCAATATTCAAATGGATAGTGAAGAGAACACCTGAAGGAAAGAAACTAAAGGCTTCGCATCTATGCATTATCTGCGTCATGCTGTGCACCACCACTTTCCTGTCCGAAACCGTAGGGTATCCTTACATAGTCGGATCCGTGGCTCTCGGTCTTGTCACTCCTAAGACGCCTCCTCTCGGTACTGGTCTCACGGACAAGATCGGTAGCTTCTGTTGGGCGGTTCTCATGCCGTGTTACGTCATCGGGATTGGTAACAAAGTTGATTTCTTCACGTTCGTACAACGCGACGTCATAACTTTGGAGTTGCTTTTCATAACCATCATTGCTGCAAAGTTTGCTTCCGTCGTCCTCCCATCGCTTTACTTCAAAGTTCCTATATCACACGCCGTGATTGTCGGGTTCATCGTCTGCATACAAGGGATCTACGATGTCCAAATCTTCAAACAGTTGTTGAACTACGAGGTACAATTGCTTTAGTACATACTGTATATAGAAAGATATCATTCATTGTCAATTAGTTTGAACCGTGGTGGATCCGCAATCGAATGCGGATTCTATAACCACTAGACCACCTTAAACCCAACAAATCTTCACATTTTATATGCATACTGACAATAACAGTCTGCAGAATATAAAAAAAAGTTAGAACATTAATTGTCTTTAACTATTTGTTTTAAGGAATGCAGAACATAAGCCAGGAAGCATTTGGGATAATGGTGGTCTGTGCGATGGTTCACTCGACCATTTTCACGGCCATAGTTAAAAATCTCTACGGCTGGGTGCAGCGGAAACACATCACTTACAGGCGACAGACCGTTCAACACTACGAACCAAACAATCCTCTAAAGATCCTCACTTGTTTCTACCACCACGAAATCGTTCCTTCCATCCTCACCGTCTTGGAGCTCTCTTCTTGTCAGTCGAGCGCCGCTTCGCTCTCCATCGTTTCCGTTAGTCTAGAAGAGCTTGAGCACCATAACGTCCCTCTCCTCATTCAACACCATTCCAGTCACAACGACGACTCATTAATGTCCTCCAGCCGCAGAGATCAGATCTCAAAAGCCTTCGAGAAATTCGAAAGGGGACAAGAAAACGTTTCCGTCGAATGTTTCACAGCAGTTGCACCAAGAAAGACGATGCACGAGGATGTCTGTGCGTTGGCCTTTGACAAAGAAGTCGATCTCATCATTATCGGGATTGACGAGGGGACTGCAGCGGAGCGAAGGCTCTGCCGCAAGGTCCTAAATGTCTCACCATGCTCCGTGGCGGTTCTAGTGGACCAAGGACGACTTCCAGATTTCAAGAACATGGGAACGACGACGAAGAACGGCTCAATGAGAATCAACGTCTGTTCAATATTCCTTGGTGGAGCAGACGATCGCGAGACGCTGGCATTTGCGGTTAGGATGACAAACCACCCGTGCGTAAATCTAAACGTTCTTAAGCTTCTGGACGAAGAAAACGTCTCGCAGCTAAACGACGTCATAGAGAGAAGACTCGATTTCAAAGCCATGGAAAAGTTCCGTCAAGACACCATGAACAAACACAATGTCTCTTTACGAGAGGTAAGTAAAAACTTCAATAAACCGGAAATTAAGTCTGAATGTTTTTTCCTCAGGTTTAGTTTGACCATTGAGTTTTGGTCTTAGGTAAGCATAAAGGAAGCGAGTGACCTGGTGAACCTATTGAGGGAAGAAGGAAATAGTTACGACCTGATAATGGTTGGAATCAGACACGAAGAAAGTTTTGAAGTGCTTCAAGGATTATCGGTATGGAGTGAGATCGAGGAGCTTGGAGAGATCGGGGATCTGCTAGTTTCCAGAGATCTCAAGCTCGCAGCATCGGTTTTAGCCGTACAACAACAACTCTCCTGTGTCGTCGAAGAGGGATTCATGGCATAAAGCATTTGTAATGTTTTTAGGAATTGTGGGACACTCCTTTCTTTATTCTAGAAGAAACTAAACACCATATTTTACAACAAACACCTTACATAACTTTATTTGATTCTCTGCTTCGGTTAGTCTTCATGGTCCCATAGATCAGCCACGCTACGGTATGGACCTTCGGTCTTGTTTACAAAAATATCCTCACCGTCCATCACTCGTTTCTGCATCAGAAGCCAAAAAGAAGATCCAAAGATCAAAAACAGAGTGAATAAGCAGAAAACATTATTAGTTTTCTCTCCTAAAAAAACTCACAAGTGCTCTATTCCTTCCTCTGTTCTGTTCCTCACTACTATCACAACAACTCAGGAAGCAGAGAAAACAAACAAGTGCTCTGTTTCTCACTAACAGAAATAACGGTGATACACTGATACCTAACTAGTAATTGTACCATTAAAGCAGTGACAGCGATTTCATCATACCAAGCAATTTACTTTTTGTTATCAAAGATCATCGAAAGATTCTGGTTGCTAATTTAGTAAAGTTTACCTGGTCAGTGATGCTGTTGAGAGCTTGGAAGTCTTGTTCAGGGATCACCCAATCAAACACTCTGATGTTCTCTTTGATCCGGCCTGTCTGGATTCGATGACTTGGGGATCACACTTGTTCCTCTTTGTAGACCCCATTTCACTAGAACCTGTCCCGGCGTCTTGTTCAGCTTCTTCGCTATTCTATCCACCATCTGATCGTGTATCAGATCTCTTCCGCCTTCTTGAGATCCCAATGGCGAATATGCCTTCAAGGTTCCAATCATAATATAAGATTACATCAGATTTAATTATCCACATACGTGAACCAAAATCGTAATAGTTACTACTTACTGTAACATGGATCCCATTCTTCTTGCAGAGTTCGAGCATTGTATCGTTTCTCCAACCAGGATGCATTTCCATCTGAGGCCAAAGATGACTAACTCAATACATATGACTTTTGATGAACTTGCACTTGTGATATTAAGAACCTATACCTGGCAAACGGAAGGGATCAGTTCAGCAAATCCTAGCAGCTTGTTGAGCTTAGTGACAGTAAAGTTACAGACACCGATGTTTCTGACAAGATTGTCCTTGACAAGCTTCTCCATTTCTCTCCAAACTCCTTCCATGTCAAAGTCAAGAACGTCCCCTGCTTTTGGTGGCTTACTGGCTCCTTCTCTTAGCCGGAAAGGCCAGTGAATCTGCACAAATTGAATTGTCAAGAGAGGAGAAGAGTAAAAAGATAGATTACAACTCATACTCGAGTGAACAACATACCAAGTAGAGATCAAGGTACTCTAACTGAAGCTCTTTAAGAGTGTTTTGCAAAGCAGGACGCACTCTCTCAGGAGATAACTCTGTACACCTTTTGTTTAAACATGTACAAAACATCTCAAGTTATCAATGGCGAGACTATGAAATTAATATTTTTTCTTAAAATATTTACCAAAGCTTGGACGTGACAAAGAGGTCCCTCCTTTCAATGCCAGCGTGCATCGCCCTCTTTATTCCTTGACCGACCTTAAAAGAGTAAAAATTGTTTACATCCAAACCCAAAACTCTGAGACAAACAAGAAGTGAAAGAGAGAGAGAGAGACCTCTTTCTGATCACCATACTCCCAAGCTGTATCTATGTGCCTATAACCACCCTGCAAAATCCACGCAACAGTACTTTTCACTAAACAATAACAAGCTCTGTATTAACTAAAGCTTTGGTCTTTCTGATTCTGATTAACTAATTGATCAAAGATCGTTTCTTTGGATCCTTTTTCAGGTTTCAAATCTGGTAAGAAGAAATCCGGTAAAATAAACAGAGATTTTGATTTAATGAATCACCTCGACGAGTGCAGTGACAACGGCCGCCTGGGTGGCCTGAGACCCAGATCGCCAGGTGCCGAGTCCAACGGCTGGGATTTTGTGGCCGCTCAAGAGCCGAAACGACTCCATGATATGACCTTCCGTCGTAAACGTGGCATGTGCCATTGGCTTTCTCCTCCTTAATTCTTGTCTCTTCTCTTATACACTGCTAAATAAAAGCCCTGGTAGTAGTCAGGCAGGATAAACAACGCCACGTAGCAGATTCCGGACACTCTGGAGTACGGGAAGGATATACATACACGCGGCGGTTGTCGGTGGAAGACAGTCATCGAGGACTAGGAGCCGCGTGTCTGTGTGCCAACCCATTCTCCCACATCTCTCTCGCTTCATAGAAATCATTTGTTCATTTTTTTGTTGTTGTTGTTGTTATAAGATATAGAGATTAAACCTGACTTTATTTTATCTTTTGTTATTTGCCTGCTTATGTGGTTCTGTACACCGGTCCAAATTTCAACGTACAATAGGAGTATTTTTTTTTCTGACGTAACCTTGATCAAATAAGTTTAATATTATAATTATTTTTTATAAATTATAAAATGTTTATAGTATGTGAAAAGTACTACTTTATTATTTTGAATTTCGGTTTTGAGAAGAAAAAAAACTCAGTTTGGATCCAATTTGTTTTTGGTTTTATTTTAAAGTAATTATGAAGTAAACCCAATTTTCATTAAAAAAAAAAAAAAAGTCTTTGTAGGTTGGTGGTTGATACCTAGCCCAATACTTATTAGGCATATGGAGTTTAATTCCAATTTCTATAACACAATGTATGGGCTCTGTTGACAAAAAAGAAAAAAAAACAATGTATCAGCTCCAAAGAAAAGCTTATGGAATTATTGATTTTGTAACAAACAAAAAGCAAAAAAGTTTTTACTGACGAAATAGATTTTATCAATCAAAATCAATAAATCATATAATCTTAATTAGCTCAGGATTAATAACTTTTTAATAAAGCGTATAGACCGATCTTCATTTCATCAGTGTGCAATGAAAATAAAAATGTATCATCGCCCATTTGATTATCTTCTCGGAATTCAAAATATTATCATTAAAAAAATGGGATAGAACATTCTCCCAACCCATTTGCGACCGCACGTACCATGTTTATTAAACAAATACGTACTATTCTTGTAAAGCAACCACTAAGTACAAAACCAGCAATTAGTTTAATGTTTGTTTCTCTTTGTTCCGTTTAACTTTTGATTATGGTGTTTAACTTATGCATGTCCACATCTCTCTTTGTTTTAACAGAAAAATTAACTTATGCATGTCCACATCTAAAATCTATTTCAACCTCAAGCTAAAAGGGGTAAAAGTATAGAAAGGAGGAAGATGCATCTCCTTTTTCATTTGTTTCATAGAATTAGAATAGCTTTCACGGTTCACATTTTTTCCATCGTTATATGGATAACAACATTACTTTTTTTTTTGTTAGCTACTAAATCCTCTGTCTCACTATGTTCATAGTTACAGCATCATATCGAACATAGAAACTTAATTAATATCACCATATATTCTTGTTCTGAAACTTAACAATGTTTATCAACCAGAAAAAACAATCTTTCTTATTACTTTATGATCATGCCCATGCTAAAACTTTTAGCCTGATTTGACAACACATAATTTTTTAAGATAATATTATATTCTAATTGTTTTCTCTCCAATATCGAGGAAATTCAACGGAAGTTATTAAAAATTTGCATCGATAAGTAAATATTGAAAAAAGTTTGACTGAAATTGAAGGAAAAATTATATTTAAAGAAAACTGAAGAAAAAAATTTATATATATATTTAAAATTTCCAGTTAAGGCTCTCAGATAGTGTCGCTTAAAAGGTGCTCAGTTTCCGTCGCTGAGGCTTGTCATCGTCTTCGCATTGCCATCACTCACGGCGTTAGCTTCTTCTCACCGCTCTGACTCAAGTAAGGCGCACCGAGGTTAGATCTTCTTTGTTGATCAAGCTCCCATTCCATTTTTAGTGGCGGATTTAGGTTTCAGTAGTTGTCTATTGCTTTTTCATAAGGTTTTTCTTATTCGGCTTTTTTTGTTTCTTTTCCGATTACGATGTCAAAGCTGGTGTTCACTCTTGCACGTCCGATTTGAATTTCTGCTGCGCTTTTGTTTGAGAATTATCCTGTTCGGTTCGATTTTGTGTGTTAAGCTCTGTGGCTTGTTCGCTTGCTGACTGAAGTTGTATACATTTGTATTTCGTGTTTTTCAATCTCATCATGGAAATTTCTGTGATACATCTTCGTGATTTTGTAATTTCACATCAATGGCTCTCTCAAACTCCCTGTTCAGTGTATTAATAATGCACACCATGTGTTTGAAGGTTTTCCTTGTTCTGATGTGTAGATATTATTGTTTTGATTACATGCTTTGTTACTGAAACCAAACGAAATCTTGAGACTGGTGTATGTCTTCATTACATGCTCTGTTACTTAGAAGGTTGCCACTGTAAGACCCGTTTTAATGTTTGAAGGACTGGATTTGCTGTGAATCATTTGACATTCTAATCTTTTACCCAATGAGTGACAGGATGGCTCAACGGAGGGGGAAATTTTCATGCAGAAACCTGGCGAAAAGTCAACTAGGTGGTGTTGTGTTTGGCTGCACAAAGAATACCATCAAAGAATGTCTGTCGAAACAGTTGTTTGGTGAGTCTTGTAAAGCTTAAACCATATTTATTACTGTCTTTCTTCTTATTAATCTCCCATGCTGGTTTCTGCTTCTGCTGAATATAGATTTTGTTTTTGTTGTTTACTTTGATCCTTTGTTTGCTCACTGCTCTATGCTGATGCACTTTATTGTATTTCCGCAATGTTAGTATCCATTATTTGGTTTTACTGCGTGCAGCGTCTCATATTATGTCTCTGATCATAGAATTTTTCAAGTTGCTGGATGTAGTCTCATCTTCGTAGCTTGCTAGCCGTACTGTTTCTATCTTTACTTTATGTATATGCGTCCTGAATCCGCTGATGGTTTTGACAGGTTTACCCTATACCCACCTTCCATACGTGCAGAAGATTGATATAGGTTTGCCGTTGTTTCTTTTCAACTATTCTGATCGTAAACTTCATGGGATTTTTGAGGCTGCTGGTTCTGGTCAGCTGAATATTGACCCTTATGGCTGGACCTCTGATGGTTCTGAGAGAACCTCATATCCTGCACAGGTACCAGAGGGAGACTAGTCACTTTCATGAATATGTTTTTCTATGATACATTGGATTACATTTGGTTTCAGGAGGCATGTCACTTGCCAGCCTTTTTCCATAAGCAGTATAAATTTCATGAAATATGTAATGCTCTCTTACGGTTTTGCAGGTTCAAATCAGTGTGAGGTTACAATGTGAACCCCTTTCCGAGGAAAAATTCAAACCTGCAATTGCAGATAATTACTGCAGTCCTCACCATTTTTGGTTCGAGCTTGATCATTTTCAGACAAATAAGTTGATATGTCTGCTAACAGCCTTTGCTGTGAAACCTAAACCACCCATGAGTACATCAAACACAAGACAGATCTTTCACTTGATCTCATCAAGCGAAAAGAAAGAGAACAGTGATGAGGTTAAGCCTTCTGAGAATGAACCAGTGGATAGCTTGCAAGTGTCACTCAGTTCTGGCAGGGAATCTGACTCCTCATCTGTGGCTTCACATCCTGGTTTCTCTGAGAATCATCCAGACGTACAGAACCCCAAACAAATTGATAAGGATTATGTTCTTGAGAAACTGAAGGATCTCGCCTTTAGTCATGAACATGGAGACAGTAGTCTATTGACAACTGTTGAACAAGCCAACATTGCCACCTGCGAGAACTTGGAAGACAGAGATACACTTGAAGAGGAAACATGTTCAGAGGGGAAAAGAGATGGCAGTTCTCTTGTATCATCTCCTCGTCCACATACAATAAGTCAGGTGCGTTGGTATCTACATTTGGTTGGTACTTATTCACTAGGTCTTCAGTTATACATGAAGTGTTATTATATGTCTATGTATAAATCTGTTAGAGTCAACACTTTCTCCTTTATTTCTTCTCAGAACCAACAAACCGGGAACCTAGGGATTAATTCTAGAGAACCCCCAATTCTCTCTGCCATTATATCCAAGTTTTAGGCAACCTCACGTCTGTTCCCGCTTTCTACTTATACACATCTGAGCTGTCAATCTTTAACTGTGTAGAACTGTTTGTATTAGCTATAATATTGAAGGGCTCGTTAAGAAGAAACTGCTCCATGTCAGCTTCTTTTCCAAAATCTTCTTCTTATTCATGATCTATAGTTGATTAAGACTTATTATTCCCTCTCGGAAGATTATCATGTCTCTTGGGCGTATCAAAATCAATGGGATAGTATTGCATTAATATATCTCTTTTGCAGTTGATGCATGAGGTGAAGGAACTGAGGGCATACGGGCTTGAAAATTCAACCAAGATATGTTACTTGGAAGAGAAGCTGGTAAGATTTTTGTTTAAGGCTAATTTGGATTTTCATCCTTCCTGCTGGAATTCTGTTTGCATCTGTGACATCAATGATATTCCACAAAACTATCATAGTTTGTGCACTATAATCAGGTCTTGATGTGTGAAAAGTCATCATACGAGATTCTCTGTCAAGTTCATCTCAATACCGTTTGCTCTTGTTTTTAGAACCCATAACCTCAAAATTTAGCGGTGGAGAAACCATGACACTTTTCTTTTTGTTTTTTGGTATTTCAGGACGAAGCACACAAGGAAATTCATAGATTGAGAGAGCGTTGCATCATGCTGGAGTCCATATCAGGTCCTTCAATCACCAAAGCTGGTGGTAGTGAAATGGAAATCCATTCACCAGATGATTCAAGTTTAGATCCAACTGAGGCAATTCTTCTTTTGGGCGGATTTGATAAAGACTCTGAAACATGGTTGTCATCAGTGCAATCATATTTTCCATCTAGGGATGTTGTAAAGGCTCATAGTTCAATGAACTGTATCCGTTCAAATGCTTCAGTGGCAAAATTGGATGGTAAAATTTACGTCTTTGGAGGTGATGAAGGTGGTCGTGCCTGGACCAACACAGGTACGCCCTCTCTTTTCTTTCTCTTTCTTTTCTTAAAATGTTTTAACTATATTTAGTGCATTAGAGCCTGTATACGACGCATATATAGACCTTACAGATTTTCTTAACAAACAACCAAATGAACTACAATATGGAATATGGGTAGCAAAAGCGTACTACTGTGATTTTCAGCAGATTACTGTGAAGTGAGGTGTATATTGATTTTATGCACTTCACTTCAACTGTGCATATTTTAAATTAATGTCTACCACTTCCACGCTTCTTTTTCTATCTAACCAAAATTATTTAAGCCTGACCATTGAATTCTGTTTTGCCTCTTCTTTTTTCCGTTAAGCTGAATCATATAACCAGAATGATGGCCAGTGGAGCTTGTGCCCCCCCTTAAACGAGCGAAAAGGAAGTTTAGGTGGAGCCACTTTGGATGGAAAAATATTTGCAATTGGAGGCGGGAATGGGGTGGTATCTTTTTCAGATGTTGAGATGCTTGATCCAGATATAGGGAAATGGATCACTTCAAGGTCATTGGGGCAGAAGGTAAATATTCTTCTCTATTCACATGACATGTGGTGAAAGCCAAAAGTCTGAAAAGTCGTCAATTAGATCCCCAATAGGAAAAATTTGACAGAATCTCACAGCTAAAGACATAAGTTCCCAAAGAGAATCCATTGTTAAAACTACTCTCTATTTCCCTGACTTATATTTTTTTAAGTAAGGAGTCTCAAGGATAGCGTTAGAAATGTAGGTTATGCTTTCACTCACCTTTTGGCTATAAGCCTTATCAAGATGATACCTTGACCTTTTCTTTGGCTATATTAACTGAGTTATCATTGTTCTTTGATCTCAGAGATTTGCAGTTGCATCCGTGGAGCATAATGGTTCAATTTATGCTGTCGGTGGTTTTGATGGTAAAGGGTACCTGAAGTAAGAACATTAAAGTCTTCTCTTCTGTTTTTTCCCTAATTTTGACACATGTGAAGTTAACACTAGAACGAATTGGAAACTTACTTTTAACAGCACAGCTGAAAGGTTTGATCCTAGAGAGCACTCCTGGATGACAATTTCATCAATGACGTCAAGAAGAGGCTGCCATTCTCTTGTTGTTTTGAACGAGAAACTGTAAGTTTCTTCTCCCCAGTATGTTTTTCTTCGTTAGTAAAGTGCACACGGGAAAGTGGAAACTGAGATTATCTATCTATAGATGGTAATGATAGAACAAAGTAACGTGCAACATTCACTCACTAACTAATTAGAATAATATCGCTTGCATGTTTGCGTTTGCGATGACATGTGATTTTTCTTTAACATTTTATCAGTTTTTCATAATGAATGCAAATGTAAAACCTCCTCTTTGTTACGTGGAGTTTACTTTGACAATTAACAAAGGAATTTTGGTAAAGATGTTTAAGGTTGTCTTAACTTGTAGATATGCGCTTGGTGGGTTTGATGGTGAAACAATGGTTTCGAGTGTTGAGATATACGATCCACGTACCGGGACATGGATAGCCGGAGAACCAATGAAGGATTTAAGAGGATATTCAGCAGCCGCAGTGGTTAAAGATTCCATATATGTCATCGGAGGATATAAAGGGGAAGACGAAAACATCTTAGACACTGTGCGATTAGTTCTTGAGCTTGAAATGAAAAGAATAGGGAAAACCATTTACATAATCTGACCATTGAATCTTGATCATGTGTGTGTTTACAGGTGGAGTGTTTCAAGGAAGGTGAAGGGTGGAAATACGTGCCTTCGTCGATCGGTAGGCGTTCCTTTCTATCCGCAGTGGCTTTGTAAAGGCAAAACATTGAAGCCTTTTTTTTCTGTGTGGCTAAGTCACCACTCATGAAAGACACAGAGCCATTTATAGGCCTTTAGGAGGTATGAGACATTATTTTTTGGGCGAGAGGCAAAAGTTTCATAGCCGCAAAACGGCAAATCGATTTGCTATGTCAAAAACCTGTTCCCTTGGCAATGAATTCAGTTCGTTCGGGTTCTATTGGCAACCAGTTTTTAAATTGCCAATTGAACTTGAGATTGATCACAATTCTTCACAAGCGTCATAAGACTCATATAATGTAGTCATATAAAATGCAACGTATCAGAAAAATGATAAATCAGAAATTGCGTTTAAATACGTGGAAGCCACGTGAATAGATGACCTCGAAATGTTGGGCCCAAGAAGAAGAAAAAAGAAAACAGAGTACTGGAGAAGTTGGGCCGAAGCGAAAAATAAAGGCTTCGAGGACAAAAGGGGAAATTCCAGAGTTGTCTTACACTCTATCCGCTTTTACTGAACGAACAACATTGGGCAACGAGAGAAAGAAGAGAAGAGAAGAGAAGAAGAAGAAAACAGAAAAAATGCCGTGCCTTAACATCTCCACCAACGTTACCCTCGACGGCGTCGATACCTCTTCCATTCTCTCGGAAGCTTCCTCCACCGTCGCCAAAATCATCGGCAAGCCTGAGAATGTAATCTCTCTCGATTTAACCTCTAATTCGTTTTTTCTGCTCGATCGTTGTTTTCGAATTTTGTTTTCATTCTTCATTAACTCTGAGATTGCCTTGTGTGCGAGTTTGTCTCTTATCGTTTTTCTCTTTTCAGTTACAAATAGGGATCTCGAGTGTTGTTTTCTTAACTTGCAGGATATTGAAACCCTAAGTAATTTTAGCTTATGATCTGTGCCCCTTGATCCGTTTTATTTTACATGTTCACATTTCCGGAGTCTGATATTGACTGGCTGTACAGTCATGGTGTTCATTTGGATATCAGATAAGGCTTAAAAAGTTGTAACAGGCATGTTAGCGGGTCAAACCCAGTGCAATTGTATTCAATTGGATATGGGTTTCGTCATTCTATACTTACCACGATTTCTATGCCATTTTCCTGAACGTGTATCTCTCATTGCTGAATTTGGTTTTCAATTGCTCGGTTTGTTATGTTAGTATCCTTTAATTATTTTTGTCCTGGAGTGTTTTTTTTAACAACACTATTTGATTGCATTGTTCATTGTACTTTGCAGTATGTGATGATTGTGTTGAAAGGCTCAGTGCCTATGGCATTTGGTGGGACCGAGGATCCTGCAGCTTATGGTGAATTAGTCTCTATCGGTGGCCTTAATCCGGATGTGAACAAGAAGCTAAGTGCTGCAATTTCCGCCATTCTTGAAACTAAGCTATCAGTGCCCAAGTCTCGGTTCTTCCTCAAGTTCTATGACACCAAGGCAAGCTTTTCCTTCCCTGAAAACTTGTTTGATGGAGTTAACATAGCATAAGCAAACGTGATGATGATTTCATGCGTCCATGTCTCATTTTCATTGTTCGTTGTCTCTCTAGGACCATCAAAGTCAAGAATATGCACAGTGTTTACACGCTTTACACCAGCACTACTAGGTCATGAATAGAGAACAAAAACATCTTTTGTGTAAGTTCATCATAAGACAGACCTATAACTTTTACTCATACGCTAGCCAAAATAAATAATTAGATCAATTGCAGACACCATCCCGACAAGTCTAAGTCAACCTTTACACCCACACTATTGTTTGTTTTGAGTTATTTGCAAGATTTAACTCCGTTCTCTAACGGGTTTAGTGGCAGTGGGTCATCATCTGGAGTGTTAATGCCCATGACCTACCTGATATATTGATTCTACATTTCTTTTATCGTCTGGTTCTTCTTGCAGGGATCCTTCTTTGGTTGGAATGGGGCGACTCTCTAACTCCGTGGCATGTGAGAGATTAATGTGATTGTCTTGGAATGTATGAACGTATTCTAGCTTCTATGATCTACTCTCATCGAGCAAGTAACTCTGAACTATTTCCTATTGTAAACTTATCTAATATATGATGGAGTTGCAGTAAGCAATAACATTTATGCTATATATGATGCCACAGTTTAGTAATGAGAAAACAATGGCTATTTAGTGTATTCTTGTCTACTCTCGTTAGATACCTTTATGTTTATATTTCCAAGATGAATGTTATAAAAAATGGTTCGACCATAGGGTCGGAAGTTCGTAGCCAAAAATTTAGGTCTGGACTGTAACAGAGTGTTATAAGTAACCCATTTTTTTGTTGGTTCCGGTTAGAGTACATTGGATTTCAAGATTCTGATAAGTCTTAAAAGAGGCTTGACATTGTCAGGTATTCTAATACTAATAACATTGTCTCTTTTTTCTATTAAGGAAACTTCCTATCACTGGAGTCAAATGCGCTTTGCCTAAGTAATCAAGAATACATTCATTGAAAAATATTGTATAAACCATCTCAACCGTAACGGTCCCCAATTATATAATATGAAGAGGTCATTTTACCGAAAAATAAGAAATAAATTTAGAGCAAATGGTCACTTTAAAAAAAGAAAAAAAAATGGATTTCTATCGCAACAGAAATCAAAGTTGAAAGACGTGTAAACGTGAACCTATAAATACAATACACAAGACTAAGCGTGTAGGTGGCAAAACGTCTGGATCTGTAACTCCATCCACCGACCTCCAAATCGATCGTCTCCTACGATTTCCAATCCAAACAACAAAATCGAATGGTGTCGACAGATCCTCACTATGTGCTCCCGGTTTCCACCACCGCAACGACCACCGCCACTCAGCCTCCGATCTTAACCTCTGTGGTGGAATCGCAACCTCCAGCGGTCCGTGCATTTGTCAACGGCGTAACCGAAACGGTCCGTAATGGTCTATCTCGTAGCCGTCCCTGGTCAGAGCTCCTCGATCGATCCGCCTTCACAAAGCCGGACTCTCTCTCCGAAGCCGCGACGAGATTCCGGAAGAATTCTTCCTATTTCAGGGTGAATTACGTCTGCATCGTCGCTCTGATCCTCGGGTTCTCTCTTCTCGCCCATCCATTCTCTCTCGTCCTCCTCCTATGCCTCGCCGCTTCCTGGCTCTTCCTCTACCTATTCCGTCCATCCGATCGTCCTCTTATCCTCTTCGGCCGATCTTTCTCCGACTACGAAATTCTCGGTGGCCTGATCCTCTCCACGATCGCCGTCATCTTCTTCACCAGCGTCGGATCTGTACTGATATCCGCTCTCATGATCGGAATAGCAACGGTCTGCGTCCATGGCGCATTCAGAGCTCCCGATGATCTCTTCCTCGACGAGCAAGATCCTGCCGCCGTCGGAATCCTCTCATTCATCGGTGTCCCCACGTCCTCCTTCGTACCACCCTCCGCCTCATCAGCGCCTTCCCCCGTATAATAACCGTTCTCAGAATCTGGCAGTTATGGTGTTTAGAAATTTGACGGTGGAGATTCTTGTTAATGTAATTTTCCATTGTTGCAATGTAATTTCATTTTGGAGTGAACAGATCATCTTTTTTTTTGAAATGTCCCAAGTAAGCAATTTTTTGTTGTTTGGAACGACTTCAGGTTAGCATTCGTGCCGTTTTTGTCTCCATAAAACGCCGTGCATCTCACTTGTCCTGGAACGCTATGTCGTTAAAAACCAAGCCCAAAGTTAAAAACCACGCGTCTCGGCCCAAATAATTTTCAACTTTCCCGCCTCTCTCAGATCTTTTATTTTTCTGATTTGCTGCTTTTGGGGGAAAAATGAAAAACAAATTTCCGCACTCGTAGATGGAGTCACGAAGTTGAGTTCTTCGACTGAATCAGATAACACAAATCGGAAAAATTCGAAACCCTAGAACTGAAGCAATGTCGACGTGGCAGTTATTTTCCGATTCCAGCGGCGATGGTGTCCGGTGGGAAGTCGCTGGCCGGATTCTTCAGTCTGACTCCGATTCTACTCCAACCAAGACGCTCGAATTTACAGATCCTCTACCTTCCATGGCCGATCTCTTGCTCCAAGGTGATTATTCGTGTCTTCCGTTTTTTGTTTTTGCCGATTCGCTTGTCATTTGACGCGGCGATTAATTATTGTTGGATGAAGGATGCTCGAAGCTTATAGAACGAGAGGAAGCGATGCCTGGAGAAATCCCAATGTTCAGGACTGGGCTGGGGAAGTCTGTAGCTCTAAAAGAGTCTTCGATTGCGAGAGCCAAATCCATTTTAGCAGATGACAAGGTTGCTTATCCAGGTACGTTATTTTCACACTAGATTCCTGAGTACGCTTTATTGAATTCGCTTGACTAGTCAACTTTTGACCCACAAGAACTTTTTTTCAATGGATTCTGCAATACCCTAAATAGAAAATGTTTCCAGTAACCTTTGATCTCCTACATCTGTTGTTCGTTTAATTTTTTTGGACGTAATTTTAGGCGCACTAATTGTTTCTTAATTTTCTTGTATGATTACTTAATGTTAGTGGTATGGGTGATGGGTCCAGAAAAATCTTTTGAATGTTCCCTGTTCTTGGCTACACTTTAGATTTGCAGAACACAAATAGCTTAAATCCCCAAATGAGAGTAGTGGATACAGCCGGAACTTTGCCTATGTTCAGGACGGCTTTAGGGAATTCTGTCCCACTGAAAGAGTCTTCAATTGCCAAAGCTTTGTCTATTCTAGGTGGTGGGGATAAGATGATTGACTCAGGTGTGTTGTTATATCCTCTTCTCTAAAGTCTTGTTTCCATTACGGTTGTGTGCACATTTTTAGATATCAACTTTTTGATTGTGCTATTCCATTCAATTTCTGATTAATTCTTTGTGGGTTTTTTCAACTCAGTCGATATTAAAGCTGAACACAGTTTTTTGAGCTCGGTTGTTATCAGCTGATAGTGAACAATTAATCAACAAACCATCTTACTTTGTTAAGGAATTGACTATTAAAAATGACAGTGTCCTTTTTTACAGTTGATATGTTAAATAAGCCTCTATTTGATTGTGCAGACAACGTTCTTCCCAGGGACAGTGGGTTTGGTGTTCCCAACACTCTTTTTCAGACAGCTTCTAACAAGAAGGTTAATGTATCTTCTGCCGGTCTGGCAAGAGCAAAGGCATTGTTAGGACTAGAAGAAGATGATTTTAATGAATTTACACACGTGAACCAGTCGTCTTCATCCCACCAGCAACATGGGTGGTCTGGATTAAAAACGCATGACGAGTGTGATGCTCTAGCGGTTCAGCATCATTCCGGAACTCCAGGACAATATGAGGATCATGTATCAGGGAAGAGATCTGAACTCTTAAATCCATCTTTGAAGGCTGCTCCGACAAAGTTTCAGACTGCTGATGGAAAATCATTGTCAGTGTCAGCTGAGGCATTGAAACGTGCCAGAAATCTTCTTGGAGACCCTGAGTTAGGGACTTTCTTTGATGATGTAGCGGCATGTGATCAATTTGTTACACCCCAGAAAGTCGAAAGGTTAGGTGATATTGCTATAAACAATGGAAGTGCCAACACAGGTTATGCTGCTCATGAAGAAAAGACAAGCAACAAACATACGTCAAAGAGTTTTGTATCTCCTCTTCGGTCATCTTCAAAGCAATTTAGATCAGTCAAATTGGAGAACCTAGCTTCAGGGGGTAATTTGATCAAGAAATTTGATGCGGCTGTTGATGAGACAGACTGTGCTCTGAATATCACTGAACTTGGTACACATGGACTATTGAATAACAGGCCTTTAGCATCAGATATGGCAGTGAATAATTCCAAGGAAAACGGTATCATTCCAAGAGCTAAGCAATTTGGAAGGTCAGCTGACCAGCCACTTGTCGATATAACAAATCGCAGTGATACAGCTTATGCAAACAATAAACAAGACAGTACCCAAAAGAAAAGGCTGGGAAAGACAGTCTCCGTTTCTCCTTTTAAAAGGCCACGGATTTCCTCCTTTAAAACTCCTTTAAAGAACAATGCTCTGCATGCTTCAAGTGGTAAAATATTCAGGACTATTTATATGATTTCTTTTTTTGTTTATTTTTTATGTTAATTTATTTGGCTAGCTCTCAGATTTATAATTTCTTGTGTCCTGTCTATCATCAGGTTTGTCTGTCGTATCTTCTGATACACTTAATTCCAGTAATACACTTAATTCCAAAATGGTGCTTTCGACAAGATATCCTGAAAGGTCTCCAAGAGTATATATCAAGGATTATTTTGGAATGCACCCAGCAGCTACGACCAAGGTAAATCTTTTGTCCCTTTCACATGTTCTTGAGTTATATATACCTTTTTGTTTTTCATTCACTCAAACCACGCTTACGAGATGATTTTAGATGGATTATGTGCCAGACCATGTCAGAAGAATCAAATCAAGTAATGCAGATAAATACGTATTCTGTGATGAGTCTTCCTCAAGCATGGTTGGAGCTGAAACATTTCTTCAAATGTTGGCTGAGTGTGGTGCTTCCTTACAACATGCATCGGGAAAGTAATTTCTTTTGTCTCTTGAAATGGTTCAAGTTACCCATGTTATTTGCTTATTATATCAGAAGTCAGTGGCTGTATAATTAGATCTAACATCATGTTAGTAACATGTGGTTCTCACTTTATTAGATAGACAGTGAGCAGTAATTATTATATATATTAACTATCTATCACTATATATGCACTAGGTGGGTCACTAATCACTACAGGTGGATAGTCTGGAAGCTTGCATGCTACGAGATATACTACCCAGCCAAATGCAGAGGAAATTTTCTGACAATCACCAATGTTCTTGAGGAACTAAAATACAGGTTTCCCAGTCTCACAACACAGCTCGTTGTTATATAAGCTCATGCAAAGTCTAACATGGTTAATCTACCAACACAGATATGAGAGAGAGGTCAATCATGGTCATCGCTCTGCAATCAAGAGGATTCTGAGTGGTGATGCTCCAGCTTCTTCAATGATGGTGCTCTGCATATCAGCTATTAATCCAAAGACCGACAATGATTCTCAGGAAACACATGGTTCTGATAGTTGCAGCAATGTGAAAGTAGAACTCACTGATGGGTGGTATAAAATTGCTATTCTTGTTTTGTTACCTGTTTTCTTGTCTGCTTTCCTCAGGATATTTTTTTTTTAAATCATAGGTACTCGATAAATGCTGCTCTGGATGTCGTGCTAACAAAGCAGTTGAATGCTGGAAAATTGTTTGTCGGGCAGAAGCTTCGAGTAAGTTAAATTCCTGCAAGGTTTAAATAGTTTGTTTTGCAATACATCTTTTTGGTTAGATCACTGATTACCGCATGCTTACGTTCTTATCTCTTATCTGAAGATCCTCGGGGCAAGACTTTCTGGCTGGGCCACCCCAACATCACCTCTTGAGGTTTCTTAGACTTTGAATTTTATTAGATTTTCTGAACCCTTCCCATGTTGGTTTCTTCATAGTTTCATTCAACCAAACTTTCAGGCAGTGATTTCAAATACAATCTGTTTGCTGTTGAATATTAATGGGACATACAGGGCTCACTGGGCAGACCGACTAGGATTCTGTAAGTAGCTTTATGCCTTTATGCTGTGGACCTCACTACATCCTCTAAGTTACTTATTTCATAGTGGTTTTGTGCTTTCATATTGTTTTCTTTATATTGACTGGCTTTTGATCTCTTCTTCAAGGTAAAGAAGTTGGTGTTCCTCTGGCTTTCAACTGTATCAAGTGCAATGGGGGTCCAGTGCCTAAAACGCTAGCTGGCATCACACGAGTATACCCCATCCTGTACAAGGAAAGGTCAATATAATTGTGTGACTGTTAATGCAACATGGCCTCCTTATATACTTCTGGCAAGGACTTATATTTTTCTTGGTATATACAGGTTAGGTGAAAAGAAGTCGATAGTTCGATCAGAGAGAATGGAAAGTAGAAGTATCCAGCTGCACAATCAGAGGCAAGTTTGGCAGTTCCGAGTTTCCATTACAACTGAAGAGACCAATTTTTAGTTACATTTACGTGATCAATTGGCACATGCATCTCTTGTCTAATAAATAATCTTTTTATATATTAAAAAATCTTCTAGCCTTCTGAATATGGATGGTTTTGCCAACAGACGAACCAAAGATTGCAGTTCCTCATGGTTTATTCTTATTTGTACCTGCGATTTTTTTTCTGTTTCCCGTAGGTGCTCAGCTCTTGTTGAGGGTCTTATGTGTGAGTACCAGAGAGGAATCAATGGTGTTCACAGCCAGAACGACACTGACAGCGAAGAAGGAGCCAAGGTCTATAAGCTTTTAGAGACGGCCGCGGAACCTGAACTCCTAATGGCAGAAATGAGCCCAGAGCAGTTGACATCTTTCACTACATATAAAGCAAAATATGAGGTAGAATATTAATTGCCTTTTCTTGATAGATCGATCACACTAATTAACTGCTTCAATCTGAAAATCAGGCAGCCAAGCAAATGCAGATGGAAAAATCAGTGGCAAAGGCTCTGGAAGATGCTGGCTTAGGTGAAAGGAATGTCACCCCATTCATGAGGATTCGGCTTGTTGGCCTGACGAGCTTAAGTTATGAAGGAAAGCACAATCCAAAAGAAGGCATAGTAACAATCTGGAATCCCACGGAGAGACAGGTACATTCAAATGCCTAAATCTGAATGTTTCATGCACAATCTAAAAGAAGGTACTTTTTCTAATAGCTTATAAGTTTACACGAACCTTGTCCATATGAGCTTAGATGGAACGGGGAGTTCTAAATATAAGCTTGTCAGAGTTGCTGTGGATCTAGAATGGACTGAAGTTCATATCAGAAAATCGTTACCATCATTTGTACTGTTGCATTATGAACGTCATTGCTTAGCTTGAGCAACTTTTTTCTTGAAGATTCTTAAAACAGTTATCATTGCCTTCTACTGTGACAGAAAACCGAGCTGGCAGAGGGAAAAATCTACATAATGAAAGGGCTAGTACCAATGAACTCAGATTCAGAAACACTTTACTTACATGCCAGAGGGTCTAGCTCAAGATGGCAACCTTTGTCTCCAAAAGCTTCTGAAAGTTTTCAGTAAGTTGTTTCGTGGACTTTCTTTTGTAGACACACCAAAATCGATCTCATTGATTTGTTTAATTTCCCTGTGTTTCAGGCCCTTTTTCAACCCGCGTAGACCAATCTCTTTGTCAAACCTTGGTGAAATTCCTCTTTCAAGGTTTAATCTCAATCCAAGCTTTTTATAAACACTCTTGACCACACTTACCGTACTTTGCTAATCTACACCCTAACATCTCTAATTATGTTCCTTCAGTGAATTTGATATTGCTGCGTACGTTGTATATGTTGGAGATGCATACACGGATGTTCAACAAAAGAAGCAGTGGGTGTTTGTGACAGATGGATCCACCCAACATTCAGGGGAAATATCAAACAGTCTACTTGCTATAAGCTTCAGCACCCCAGCCATGGATGAAATCTCTGTTCCCCACATCAGCCATAATTTGGTTGGATCCGTGGTACGTACAAATTCGGATCTTGTCTAGTTTTACACTGAGAGAGAGGCAGCAAGAAATTAAGTTTTGTTTGTGGGTCTCAATCTCTCTGGCAGGTCGGATTCTGCAATCTAATAAAAAGAGCAAAGGATGCAAAAAACGAAATGTGGGTTGGTGAGGCAACAGAGAACTCAGTTTACTTCATAAACGCAGAAGCTGCTTGCTCTTCTCACCTCAAATCCAGCAGTGCCCATATCCAAACATGGGCTAAGCTCTCTTCTTCCAACTCGGTTTGTTTTCTTCAGTTTCCTCTTTCCATTGTTCAAAAAGATTGGATTATTATTCTAAACCTTGTTGATTTGGCTCAATTTCAGGTCATCCATGAACTTCGGCAAAGAGTCCTATTTATAATCGGTGCTTGTAAATCACCAACATGCTGAAGGTGAATTATACATCTATCTTCTTAACTTAAGTTTTGTCTAACCCTGCTGATTGCCGAATGTATCTATTATAACCACTTTGCTACATGATTTTCTTACAAACAAACAATCTTCTTTACATAGTATTATTGTTCCGTGTAAGCAAATTATGACGGTTATTTGATCTGATTATTGGGAATCTATAAGCTCATGGGGCCTGCCTCACTATAGGCATAACTAATTTGGATCCGTTGGTGAACATTGTGATCTTTTTGCGCGTTTATCTGAGTTGGCACGGAATAAAAAAGATACCTTTGAGTGAGTTTTATATATTTTCCAGAAAAAAAAAGGAGTCTATTGAATCGAATTGGTAGAAAAAAAAACAAAGGATACCATCGAGCTTTTTTATCTATGCTATAGCTTAGCTGAAATCAAAGGTGGTTTTATTCATTTAATCTTCACAAAAAATGGAAAAGAAATTGATTCCAGACATCAGGAACTCCAGGTACACACCAATGAATACAATCAGAATATGACGCCGGGTTTTTCAACCGGTCTTCGTTTAGAGGTTCCCAGAATTTCCGGTACACCGACGGATGGCCATCTTTACGATACTCAGACAACTGAGTGATGTTTAGGACCGAAACCTTTGGTCCCAACCTCTCCAAAACTCTCTTCACCATCCTCATTGTCGGAATGTCCGACCCACTTCCCCAATAACTCTCTTCCTCTATCGGTTTCTTCTCCCCGTAGCAGTTTCCTTCGCTTCCCGGGTTCCATTCTCGGCTCCTGACCATTTACAACAGCTCCGTTTTAATGCGAGAAAAAAAAAAGATAGTAGAATCAATATATTTGAGGGAGAATTGATGGGGATAAGTATTTTGTTACCATTGATGTGTAGGAGACATTGTAACGAAGAAAACCTGTTTTGTATTTGGATCGACATTGTTAGTAATCCAATCACCCCAAGTATTCATTGCCATCTCCATTCCCTCGGCGCCCTTCACCTCCTCGCATGACCCTTTGTCTTCACTGCTCCATCTTTACTTCAAAATATGCAATGAGTACCATTTTCCTTTTTTTTGGGTTTTGCAGATGAAGAAAATGATGTCTACTTACCGGATCTTGACAGGGCCTTGTCTCCACCATAAGTATGTGTTGAAGATTAGAATATCAGCGTGTTGCCACTTTGATGCATGTTTGAGAACTGAATCGGGTCGGATAATCCGTTCGTCCAATCTGTGATTAACCGGGTCATCAGAATTTGATTCCACGAGCAATGGAGCCCAGAGAAATTCGACCGTGGCATTGTAGTCCTGCGGGTACATACACCAAAGTAACCAATCGCACCAAAACCGGAAGAAACAGTTGTCAAGGCATATATAAGTGAAACTGAGATATCTTTTATTACCTCAGCCCTGAAAATGGTGAGGTGGGCGTTAGGAGACATAGACTGCTTCTCACGTGGAATTACAGACTGTAAGAGACAAACCATTGAGATCCATTGGCCTCTGTTCAGTGAGTCCCCAACAAACATGAGTCTCTTTCCTCTCAGCTTCTCCCACATTTGTGTGACATTCCATCTACCAGATAAACAATGGAAAGAAACCAGAGTAGAAAACAAACAATGAGCACTTTGCAAATCATCAGTTTCGATATCTTCTATCATTCATTGGTGCGTGCCTCTAAGACGTTTGCAAACAATAACCAAGTTTAGTAATTGACAATTTTTGGGTTAGTTATATACACGAAACCTTCAAACAAGAAGCTATTCATCAGATATGTGGTCCATTCTTCATTAGATTAAATCATCACTATAATTATATTCACAAACTTAGAAAATGAATGCCAAAAATAGCAAAAAGCAAAGTGAAACACTGAGCAACCTCTTCAAGTTGCAGGCATGGGGTTGCCATCTCCAATGCTGGTAGTCCAAATCCGTCCTGCCATGCTTCTGACAAGCGAGCTGGTCGGACATGTAGGGGCACTGAGATTCCTTGTGTAAAGGGAATGATGAGTTATCAAAGACCCATTTCCCAGAGAAGACATCACAATTCTCCTCCTTTGGAACTTGACCCGAGGACTCTCCTTGAAACCCGATTATCTTCCCAGTGTAGTCTTCCGTGGAGTTGCATTTGCTGAATCTATCCAAAACCTCTGATAAAGGTGGAGGATTTCAGCAGAGAAACTAGTACTACCACTAACTATAGTTGGAATAATCACTTCAAAATCCATTAAAGAAAAATCAGGAAGAGTACCCAAGTTATCCCGAGGAAGATTAGGCTTGACGAGAGTGAATCTAGAAGAAGATTCATCATGGAGAATTTGCTCGTGATTAATGTGGTGGTGGATCTGCTGAATGGTAGGCTCGTTGTAGAGAATGATAAAGGTGACAACGAGCATAAAGAGGAAAGCAGCTAACGGAAGGCGACTCTTCTTTCTGCTCCATCTCTGCGACATCGGAGACTCGACTCTTCACAGAAAGAGAAACAAGCTTTCGAAGCGACGACTGGTAACAACTTGATCCCTCCACAGTAGAGACACTTGTATTTTTTTATTATTTTCCAATTTGGTTTGACGTTTCTTTACCAGATCCCAATCCCATCCCCGTCGAGCTGTCTTTGGTTTTTTTATTTCTTTCTTTTTTGAAGAAGAAGAAACAGTGCAGCAGCGTTTGTTTGTTTGTATTATTATTATTCAGTTTTGCAGAAGAAGAAATGCCTATGGGATGTGGTACCAACGCGCTTCAATTGCGACTGTGACTTGTGCACAAATCCTATAATTGCGGAGTATTATTATTAACTCCAAGTAATGTTATATTTTAGGCTTATCTTAATCAATTCCATAACTATATGATGATGTACAACTATATTTATTGCCTCTTTTATATGCCCTTGTCTTAATCCAATTGAGAAAACAGATTACAAACCTTTTCTTTTGTTCTTCAGTTGAAACAAAATAAAGCTTAAGACCCAATCATTGGGCACACGAATTGTATATACTTTTTTTATATAATTGAGAAAGCAAAGTAGGATCATAATATTTGATGCAAAAGCCAATATGTGGGATTCAACGCCTAAGTTAACCCAAGAAAAGTTATCATCAAATTCATGAACAAGGTAAGTAAATTGATACTCACAGTAGGCCTCAAATCACAACCAAAACGTAAAAGAAAATAAAAGAGTATACCAAAGGATGGATTTAGTTAGAATTTTTCGACTCTAACACCGTTTCTTTGAACCTCATAAGCATCTCGGTTTCTGCCCTTCTTCATCCCCGCAGTGAAATAGACCTTTGATGCATCTGCAGATATGCTTGTCACTTTAACCCATATCATAACTTTTGTCTTGATTCCTTCCACATCCGCCAACTTTCCTTTCTCAAGATATCCTGTTACCGTTGTAGTGAATTTCAGGACTGATGAATCCTTGTAGCCAACCTCACAGATTGATGGGATCAAGACAGTGAGTTTCTTGGTCTCCTCATCAAACTCATAGTTTGTAGCATCGCCTGGGAAGATCCCCACCGGCAAATCATACTCTTTTAGTAACTCAGGCAATGGCTTCTGCATTTTCCCTGTCAAGAAGACAATCGGGGAATGAAATGGAATGTCAACTAAAAGTTGAAAAGATGCAAGCACAAGAATCAAAAGCAAACCTTTGATTTTGTTGACCAACCATTTTGTTCCTCCTTCAATGCTCGTTGACACCGACTGGCAGAATAACATACAATGTTAATATGAATATTCAGGATCATACATAATCCAAATATTGATTGTAATAGTCGCAATGAGAACCACATGAGTAACAGAAGACATCATAGAAACAAAATGAGAGCTGTACAAAAGGAGGCATTTGTGATTTGATTAAGTTTCTAACAAATATCATTCGTTTTGATTGCGTGATTTACCTACAAATGACCAAAACTGCGATAAAAGGTGATCATATCATATCGGAATAAAAACACACACACAATTGGATTAAGGAACCACGGCAAAATCAAAATGGGTGAAGATAAAACAGATGAAACAGATTCTACAGGAAAACAAAATCGGAGGAGATTGAAAAGGAGACGTAACGTTGAGATCGTTGCCGACGGAGTCAAACTGCTTGTTCGCCTTCTGGCCTAACCAGTAGGATCCAACCTTGTTGAAGATCTGATCCATTCTTTTCAAATCACCCCACAAGAATCGAACAAGGAAAGACGACGACTTTCTTTTTCTCCCGGGAAGAATATTTTGGAACCCACTCGCACCGTTGGATTCGTTATTTATGCACTATTCTAGCTACCCAATTAACATACGACACGTGGTAATCATAAGCTATTTGTATCCGAAGCAGCATATACAAAAACGTACTTGGCGATCATCAAACCGCCAATGAATGATGGGGCATTATAAGAACTGGAGTAGTATTTTATTATTTGTATACAAATTTATTACTCTGATTTAAATGGTTACAACGCAACTTGGAACCTGAACCTGAACCACACAGCTAGAAACAGAGTACATTAAACGACTACAACCAATCCTTTTCTTTTATGACATCAACAACATGTCCTCCCATGAATTTACTACAGTAGTATATTCTTTCCAAAACAAACAAGTATAATAATCGGAGATGAATATCTTCAATATTTTCCCAAGTGGTTTAGAAGAACCTTAGCTATATATTGTAGAAAAAAATGAACTTTATAGCCTACCTTCTCTTTGTGTATTCCAGAGTAGATCAAATCAAGCCAAGAAAATAAAACCAAGCCTAACTCCACTATTAAATAAAAGCTTGGATATTTTCTTGAGGCGTGACATTACTAATGAGGCCCACATTGTACTTATTCCGACGTGTAATTGTCTCGGATAAGACAAAGAACCATTTGAAACCTTACACGCGCCACTCTATCTATGTATGTATCAGTTTTACGTCTCCATCAAAACTCCTAGAGACTTTGAGATCCACGGGCCACGGCTCTATCGATTTTTTTCTTTTTTTTTTTTTAAGATTTTTCCCTCTTCGTTGTAACTTGTAAATTCTAAAAATTAAGCCTGATGGGTTTGGACCATTGAATCATAGGGGTTCTAGTAGCTTCGTGTTTTGAAAAATCTAATCTATTATTAGTAACCAGAAAATGGTAAATACTTGATATATATCCTATTTCCTGATGTCAATATATATGCGCGTCATAGAAAAAGTTTACACGTCTGACCTATGTTGTAAAGGTTATCATCTAGTATTTTTTTTGTTGTAGTCAACAAATTGTATTTGTTTATCTCTAAAAATATATTCTTTGTGGGAGAGCGAGTAGAAAATAGATTAGTAGCAACGCGAGAGTAGGAAGCGGAAATGGTCAAAAAGATTCTGAGGATAAAAGAGAAAGAGAGAGAGCAAAGTGACAAACTTTATTTGGAAATGGTTAAAGTGGATCGAATATCCTCACGTTCACACTATCTCATTGGATGGAGCACGAGGCCGCCACACGCCCCTACATCTGCCCCTTATCTCTACCCTCCACGTGGATCTCAATCCGACGGTGACCACACGCCATTTCCCTCTTATATAAACCCTTCCTCCTTCCTCTTCTTATCATCATCAAATCATCAAACAATAAAATCTCAGGCGGCTCAAACCCTAAAACAATCCTCTACATTTTCCAACGATGGCCTCAAGGGCACTCTCCTCTTTTACCACCACCAATCCCGCTCTCTCTCCCAAGCCACTACTCCCCCACGGCGCTTCTTCTCCGTCAGTTTCTCTCGGTTTCTCCAGGAAAGCTGGCGGCAGAGCAGTGGTCGTTGCGGCGGCTACGGTGGACACCAACAACATTCCCATGACCGGTGTCGTGTTCCAGCCTTTCGAGGAGGTGAAGAAAGCCGATCTGGCCATTCCAATCACATCTCATGCCTCCCTCGCTCGTCAGGGTTATGCCGATTCTAGCGAGGCAGTCATTAATGAGCAAATCAAGTAAGCTTCTCTCNTTTTTTTTTTTCTTTTTTTTTTTTAAAAAAAAAAAAAAAAAACGAAAATGTAAAAAGAATAGTAGATCTAATAACGGAGTTGTATTGTCACAGTGTGGAATACAACGTCTCGTATGTGTACCATTCAATGTACGCATACTTCGACAGAGACAACGTTGCCCTTAAGGGACTCGCCAAGTAATTATCTTCTAACTTTAATCTTAATCATATTATACAGCACTTAAAACAGAGATATGTATCGACGCTAAACTTGGTTTTATACTTAAATTACCAGATTTTTCAAGGAATCAAGTGAGGAAGAGAGAGGGCATGCAGAGAAGTTTATGGAGTACCAGGTTTCCTAATTTTTACAAGTTGATAAAGATTTTACGATTCAGTTAGTTAATTTTTCTATTGTTGGTTTGTGTATACAGAACCAAAGAGGAGGAAGAGTGAAACTCCACCCGATCGTTTCACCTATCTCAGAATTCGAACATGCTGAAAAAGGAGATGCATTATATGGTATATTATAAGAACAAAACACATTCTCAATCCCAAAATAACTTCTCTTTTTAAAGATATAGAGCTTTATTAGTTTACTAATCTTGTTTCAGCAATGGAGTTGGCTCTTTCTCTAGAGAAACTCACTAATGAGAAGCTTCTTAACGTTCACAGAGTAAGTTCCCTAAGTTATCCAATTTGGTCATCAAAGATTAAACTTGTAGTCATTTTCCTAACCTTTATTAACATAATACCTCCTTCGGCCAACAAAACAGGTTGCCTCAGAGAACAATGATCCCCAGTTAGCTGATTTCGTTGAGAGTGAATTTCTTGGAGAGCAGGTACATTTGTTTTGTTTTTTTTTGGTCCAGATCTACTGACTTGAAAATCCAACATGTTCTGATTCAAAAAAATTCCATATTTTATCTAGATTGAAGCAATCAAGAAGATCTCAGACTACATCACCCAGCTAAGGATGGTCGGAAAAGGCCATGGTACGAATCAAAATCCTATATTGAGATAGTGTTGTCAGACTTGAATTAGGTTGTGATTATATTTTTCTGTTTTTGCAGGAGTTTGGCATTTCGACCAGATGCTTCTGAATTAGACTGGACCTCTATAAGTTGTCAGTTTCAAATGACCAATGTTGGGGTTACACAGAAGAACCCGAAGATTCTGTAAAAGCTTTTTAGATTGGAAGTTATGGACTAATAAGATTGTAGTAGTAAGCTTTGTGTTTAAGATGGTTTTTGTAATAACTTCCTAAGCTTAATCAATGAAGTTTTTGTTTTACTCTATTTTAACTAGTAGAAACTCAGATCTATCTTATTAAACGTAATCCAACTTGAAAGAGTAAGCATAACGAACCTGTTTAACAGGAACATTTCAAAGAAGCATTAATGGCGTAGAGAACGACAATCTGGTCACTGGGATAACTGAAAAGCAAACAAGAAGGAGATCACTGTCACATCAAAGCAAACGAGATGCTCTTACTTTGATTCCATCTTCAACACTAACAATGGGTATCCATAAAAATTCCATGACGTATGAAAAACTTCCATGGAGAGATGCTCCCTTTAATGACATCTTTTCATAAAGGTTCTTCAAAGCACTAAGCATTAAGTAAACAGAGAGAATCTGATTTTATATAATGACGAAATAGTAGAGCTTCTTCAGGGGCAAGTCCCTCTGACGGGATCTATCATATGACCCTAAGAGGTACACTTATCACAGTAATGATCTAATCAAAAACCAGCAAAATGTCAAATAATCCCGGATCAAAATATTAATCTTTCTATTCTACCAAGAGACAGGGTGATATGAATTTTAGTAACACAGTATCTTCTCAATAGTGCAACGACTTTTGAATCTCTACATCACAAAGCTCAGAAAAACTCAGACTCCAGCTAAAACCCTAGCAGAGAGCAGAGAGCAGAAATGGAAATCGACACCAAGCGTGCTTAGAATTGGACAAGGACAATGAAATTAAAAGAGACGGAAAGAAAAACTGACCATAATCCGAGAAATTGATCGGCGACACCCCGACCACTGAGAGCTTCCGAGACTGTGGCTATGGCGACGATAAGCTCACTCTGTAAAGATCCACTCGTGGGAACAAAAAGTGTGACAACACAAATCGCCAATTACATGTCGCAAAAGCCACCAATCGAGTATCGCCACTTAACATCTCGATTACTCGACGAAATAGTTAGGCCTCACAAACCGAAGCCCATTAATAGGATTGTGTTTAAGATAAATGCATAAGCCCATGTAAGCCCATACCATCCAATGTAAATTTTACTTGTTTGGGCAGGCGTATAAAAATTTATAGAACTGGGTTCCTCTTTTTCTAATAAACTCAATGTCGCACGTTGGTTTAAAACAGGTACAAAACAAACCAACCATGTTACAGGAGACGACCACAACGCCTTACGTAAATGCAATAAACATATCCCCCACACACCGACGTGCATTGCTGGCGAATTATTCAAAAACAACAGGATGTTTGCTTGTAGTCATCACCGGGTCACGGCTTTGCTTCAATCATTTGGAGCCGCTTTCATCGTCCTCCTCGTCATCTTCATCTGTACGGCCAGAATAATGCTTCAGGTCCTCTTCTCTCAACTCCTCCTCTCTCCGCTTCATCCTCCTAGCAATCCGAGTATCATAATCTTTCTGAACTTTGTCCATTATAGTGTCGAAACCCGGAACTGTCCTCTCCAGCTTCTGGCCTACTCGAACACTCAGGTTGTAGAAAATCCTGAACAGTCTCTGCAAACAGAAAATAAAATAAAAAACGGACGAGAAGGATGAATCAATATATACTAAGACACAAGGACACTCAAAAGCTTGTGTCTGTGAAATTAGAAGAAAGGAGAGGAAACTTACCATGACATTCTTATTCCACTCTCTGATGTAAGGAGGACCAGTAGTGTAGGTACCAAGCGGCTCACGGTACCACTCTCCACCATAGGTGATCTGATCCATAGCTTGCTCTACACTTATCACTTCCCATGGCCTTAACCCTGGTATTACTTTAGCCAACTCTTGTCTACAACAAAAAATTTCATGCTTTGAGAGAAGAACCAAATCCAATATTGTCTCAAAGGTGTAAAGGGCCTTTAATTTAGAACCTTAGTTTTTTGGGGATGAACTTGTTCGGCATGTGATCAGATTCCAGTACTGTTGTTAATTCAGACCCACTGGCCCAGAGAAACAGAGCATGGCTGGGAGTTCTGACTCCAGGCCAGACGCCATCATTTGCTTCGAGCACTGCCATGTCACGTTTCTTACTCTCAATAGCTTCCTTTTGGAGCTGCTTGTATGTTTTTGGCTCTCGTCCCTTTAGAGGAACCCATGGCGGTATTCCCTTCTGGAGTTTGTGTAGGAAAGCCGTTGCTGCTGCACCAAGCCTCACTGAAAAAAAATACCAGAGTTAACAGAGCTAACCATGAAAGTCATGCGAAGCTATAGGAGGCAAAATGGTAAGTTGGTAACAATTCAAATATACAGACCTTCCCAAGTGGCAATTGCAGGTTCCAAACCATAAACCATGTGAATAGGCGCCCATTCATCCATGTCCTCACCCCAAATGAAAGTATCTCTGTCAATGATTCCAGCTCCGTAAGCCGTCTTAAGGGTTATAAGCTCACAAGGGCCTCTAGAACGGCCAAGACGGTCTTTATACCACCAACCACCAGTCTTCATTATGACTACAATCTCAAAACATAGAGAGCACAAAAAAGGTTATGATGGAACCAAAAAAGGGATTCGACAGAAAACGAAACCAGGTCAATGATATTCCTGCAATTTAACAACACTATAACAGGTGCAAGCTTAGATCTCTCAAGAAGAAGAAAAACAAATTCAAATGCAGAAGAATATGAAGTGATGAACACTATGTGAACTAAAGAAAGTGTTAGTACGTACAGTTCAACAAGAGGTTGGATCATGATAAAACCTGGGATCACTTAGCGCCTACTGACCTAACACAAAATCTGGATAGAATCTGACAAACACTGAAGCATGAGGCACTTACAGTCATAGTAACGCTTCTCAAGCCGTTTGTAACCAATAGCCTGAGCGACGTCAATGGGTCGACCCGGCGGGTAAGGACGTTGCCGGAAACCCCAGAGCCCGAAGAGGAACTGTTTCATGAAATCCCAAAACTTATCATCACTCTCTTCCTTTGATTTGATGGCCTTCCTTGGCATAGGCCTCCCGTCGAAGCCCGGCACATGAGGAATGGCTCTCCAGTAATCCTTGTCTTCTTTCCGATAAGGCGTGTCGTTATCCTCGAGCTCCATCTTGTTCATATCGTTGGCAATCTCCTCGGCTCGGGTCATAAACTGAATTACAGGACTCGCTCGAAATCTCTCCCACCATTTCTCCTCAGCTTCAATCTCTTCTGCGCTCGGATTCTCCTTCTTCTCGAAAACTGGATCTTCGTTGAGAATTTTCTCCACTTCCGGAGCGTGCCTGTAATCCGGTATGTTCTCGCACTCCCATAAGAACTGCTCCGCGATTTGCTTGTACGGTCCTGGTTCGTCCGTCCCTGCTTCGGGTTTTGGGGACTTCTTCGAGAATTTCGGAAGTCCAATCGAAGCGAAATTCGGAGACTGGGACTTGGGGAAAAATGAATCAGCGAGCGAGACGAAATTGATGGAAGGAACTGGGTTTGGTGGTTTCTCGAACCAGTTTTGAAATGGATTGAAGTTCATCGACGACATTGTAGAACACACAGTCGTTCTCCAGCCAAGCCAAAAAAAAAATTAGGGTTCAGGGCTTTATTGGCTGATGTTCAGAGAAAGAAGATCAGTCAGTTCAGGTGGATTAGATGTTGAAGACGAAGTGTGACTGACCCAACCAAACCCTGCTATTGAAACATCACGCCGTTTCATAATTTATCAAATGAATTACGTGCTGTTTTTAACCAAACCAAACAGCCCCCAATAAGCGTTTTAACGCCAAAACGACGAAGATGCCTTGAAACATATAATAAAGCATTCAACGAATCAGTGAAAGTAAGAAACAGCTTTTTGTGGGGTCTTGCTTTGCTTGTTTAATGAGACTGAAGAATAAAGCAAGAGTCAAAAACAATTCCCTGCAATCTTCCTCTTCTTCTTCTTCTTCTTTTCATCAATGGCATCATATCAGAGGCTTCTCAGGTTTTGCATCGCAAGTTTCTTCTGCTTCTTATCTCTGTCTTCAAGCCAGAAAGTCAGACTAAGTCTATACTACGAAGCTCTATGCCCCTACTGTGCAGAATTCATCGTTAACCACTTGCCTAAGATCTTCGAAACCGGCTTAATCTCAGCCATTGATCTCCAGCTCGTTCCATGGGGCAACGCCGTTATCAGACCAGATGGCACCATTCTCTGCCAGGTCTTGGACTCTTCTTGCCTTGTCTCCACTTGCATTGTACATCATAATATTAGGACATTTCATTTCACTATTGCTTATATTTCAGCACGGAGAAGCTGAGTGTGCGCTCAACGCAATTCATGCCTGCGCAATAAACGCATACCCTGATGTGGTAAGTCTCTAAAACGGTAAAAGCTATGAAAGCTTCTTGGGTTTATGCAATAAGATTACCATATAAAGACTTGACTGTTAATATGAGTGCTATGTGCTCTGCATATCTCCCTTGCAGATGAAGCATTTTGGATACATATACTGTACGGAACGGCTAGTCTTGGAGAACAAGCTTGAAAAATGGGCTGATTGTTTAGAAATGGTTGGATTGAGCAGAGCAGCGGTTGATTGTTACATTAACGGATATGGAAACCAGGTAAATCCTGCTCACAGGATAGTACAAGAGTTAGCTTATAAAGCCTAAACGGGAAAACCAAACAAATAAGCAAGACAAAACTGACATTATATCATAGCAAAAAAAAAAACTGACATTATGTGACATTGTGCAGCTTGAACAGAGGTATGCCAGAGAAACGTCTCAACTTTATCCAGCACATAGATTTGTGCCATGGGTGGTTGTGAATAATCAACCACTTCAAGAGGTTAGTTCTATATGTTAAGCTGATAACTTTCAATATTAAATCAGAAACAAACTTTTTTCGTTTCTGGGTCTTTGGTGAACAGAACTACCAGAACTTTGTCATGTATGTATGCAATGCTTATGGAAGCAACCAGGTGCCAGAAGCGTGCAGGATCCTCCTCAACCGCTCGGTGGAGACACTAAGCAGTTTCAATAGTTCATTGGAGAAACTAAGTAATAGTCACCAAGTTTGCTATCCCAATCAATAAGATGTAAATCCAAAATCCCTAAGACAGTTCAATTATACTGAAATCAGAAACGGCTTACTGATTAAAACTCTGCACCTCTTGAATTTGTTCTACAACTTAACTGGATTGGCAACAATCTGCATGGAAAGATAAATTTAATTACCATGCACTCTTTTTGAACATCTAGGAATTGGGTTAGTTTCTGAAGATTTGGAAGCTAAAGGTGTAGTACATATAGCTAAGATATAGTAAAGCACTGATTTCCTGCACAGATGATATTCATTAACGATAATGCTGTTACATAGACACACCAAGAATCAACATGAAATAGCAAAAAGAAAAGAAGTCTTAACATCAGATAAAGGCAGATATTGTTCATAGTACAGTGGGCTTTTTACGTCTAAGGAATCATAAGCAAAGGCGGTTTGGTTGTTAAGAGGCAACGGTGTAAAACAAACAAAATGAAGAGTTATCAGACAGAAATTTCAAATAATCGGAGGAGCAATGGGGAAAGGCTGTCTATTGCCTGTTTATAATTTCCCAAATGCCATTACATGTCTCGTAGGCAGTCTTCTTGTCTGTATCGAATTCAAACTTGTCCATTACCCTCTTTTCCCGATCAACCATATCTGTCGTATATTCAATCAAGGATTAAAACACCTTAGAACAAAGGTGAATAAGATCTAAATTAAGACGGTGCATACAGTAGAGAGCAAATAAAAAGCAAAGGATACAGCCTGAGGTCTTTAATGGATCATCAATGTTTGGTATAACTCTAGTGACAGAAGCATACATAGAAAGCTTCTTCCTGCAAAGAAATAAAATAGAGCATAAGAAAAAAGTCACTGTTTTTCAATTCTAAAAAAAAGAAAGCGGATTCGTCAATCTTACTCGGCTCTCAACTGGTCCCGCTTTATAGCTAATCTTTGCTCTTCGATGAACTCCCCTTGAGAATTCAGGTCTTTGAGTTCATCAGCCATGAATGTGTTGACATAATAAACCAAGTAAAAACAAAAATTGGTCATGTCATTGAATCAGAAATTAAAGCTGATTTGAGTCAAATTATACGTATCTAAGCTCCTCCTTGAGCTTGCATTCCAGTTGTAGCTCTTCATCAAGCTCTTTCTGAAGACGCCCAGTTTCTTCTTCATCCGCAATCTCTGAATTTGCGTCATCCGTCTTCTCCTTGCACGCATCAAGTTTCTTCTGCAAATCTGCGCAACAAAAATAAAATCCGAAATTCACCACTCAGATCAACCCTACTAATTAGGGATTAGAGACTCAAAAACGGAAGACTAACCTTGTAGAGATTCCTGTATCTCAGTAAAATCGTCGTCGCAGGAGAATTGGATAGCTCTCAGTTGCTCGAGAGTTTGAACCAAGACGACGCCAAATCCTTTCCTATCATCCAAAACATTGATCAAATCGTCTCCCCATGAAATAGCCATTTCGAAATTCCTCGACTGATCTCCCATCTTCAACACCGCGGACGATGACCACTCCACTAACCTCACTCCAGTTCTGCGACCCAAAGCCGTCAAACTATAAAACCTCAAAGACAACAAAAATTCTCCGATAAATTTTCTAAAAGCAGAGGGAAAACATCTAGATTTGGTTTTTGATTTCTCCGATCCTAGTACGAAATTGATTTTAGTTTGAGGAGCGCTACTTCAAATATGGGATCAGCCCATTGGGCTTCTTGAATGATCAACAAAATTTGCACCCAATTAATGAAGCCTGACATTACATATCTGGCATCCTATTTCATCTCACGTGACCACGTGACGTGATTTTTTTTCTAGGCTTCAATACTAGGATTTACTTTCACAAAGTCAATTCGACCTACGACTTTTTGTTACCAATCGAGTCCACTGACTATAACTATAACGGACAATTGGGACAACCAAACAAAACTAATAAAATATTGCGCAACCTGTTGTAGACCATGTATTGGATGGACTCTCTAACCGTGT
>OVAQ01000161.1:0-46203 GCA_900406345.1 Erysimum cheiri | reverse complement strand
GCCAGTTGTGGCCCAAATGTTGACAAAAAAAAAAAAAATTAAAGGTGGGTCAATTGAACCCCCTCTCTTCCATCTAGGTCCGCCAGTGATCACGACTCATCCCATGGCCATCAAATGCTTAGAAGGATGGAATATTTTCGCATCACCAAATCCGGACCCCAACATTTTAGTAGGTGCGGTGATCGGCGGACCCGACGTAGATGATAAGTTCGTTGGAGGTCGTACAAATGCAAGTGAGACGGAGCCGACGACTTACATCAATGCACCTTTTGTTGGTCTCTTGGCTTATTTTAAGGCCAACCCAATTTCATAAGACTCGGCCTTTCTAAGATTTTTCAAAAGAAAATAACATGTATCTACTAACTAGGAACTGAATCAAAAGTGAGAAATTTTTTTTTTGTATCACTGATTCATATAATGAAAGACAAAAGAAAAAGAATTGAGAGATATTTCGTGTTGTTTGTACTTCAAAAAAATTTAAGATACAAGGCAATGCGAAGTATTAGAGTTTTTCATTATTGGGGTATAATTTTGTTTCAATAATGCACCTTATTTTAATTGAATTTCAAAAACTGTTACGACGGAAAAAGGAATTCTATTTTGTTGACTGTGTTGATGAAATAAAATGCAAAAGACAAAAAAATAGAGGGTGCTTTATATCTGCATTTTGGGATGACATTGACCAATACAAAGTATGATGCAGTTTTTATAAATCTCAAAGATGTTTGGGGTATTAACATAAAAAACAACTGACCGGACTTATCTTCAAAACGGCATCGTAGTTTATCCAACAATTCAACGTCGGGTGATGAGATATGTCTCGGAGATTTCAAAATTAGTTTTCTTCTTCCTTTGTTCTTCCGAAAATTAGGGTTTTCTGGGATTCTCGTATCGCAAAAAGGTTAGTCATTTCACAAATTGCTTCTTTGCCCAGTAATCGTTGTACTTAATCATGTAATTAGGTGTTCTCAGAAGAATTTCCGTCGTACTGCTTGCGCATTTGACCTTGATTTGATTAGTTATATACATACGGCTATTGTTTTTGTGATCTTCGATTCTTTTCAGTTCGGTTTTTAGAAATTAGGTGTTTCACTATTGGTGGTGAAGAAAACGCACAATTGGGCAATTGATGCTTCTAAATTCAACCACATCGATTGAAGTTAGCGTCTTCTGCCCCCGTTTAGCTTCAATTTTCTGGATTTTTAACCATTCTGGTTTCGTTGGAGAATCTATGTTATGCCTGATTTCTCTATCATCTGTCATAACATGAAAGATCTGGATGTACTTTGTTGTAGCCATGGCTGAACGAGAACACGTGGCAGAGGTCTCTCTTTCCGTCAGAAACGAGCAAGATCTTTCTCCTGAATGTTTAGCTTGGGCTGATTCCTGCATCATCAGTTTTCCAGATGATTCAGACGACAATAGTTGGGGAACTTTTAGAGATGCTTTAACGGAAATCATCGATATTCATCCCGAGATGTTTGTTCCTTCATCAACAGGAACAGGAGGTGTCCTGTCTCCAGACGAGGATATGACTGAATCCGAGCCTATTGATCCACGGACGTTTGAAACAGCGAGCAGTAAAAATAATTCATCCAATGAAGAAGTCAGCGAGATTATCTCTTTGCTAACATTTGAATCAGACCCGTCAAAGAATTCTTTACAAGATCATTATTTTCCAGAGTCCATAGCCGAGAATGGAACCCGTGAACCAGCGGACGATCCTACTGCAGATCTTGGAGGTGTTAAAAGTATAGAAGAAGATGGGTCAGTGAGCAATGGAGAGGCAGAAGAAGAACCAGAGTCAGTATCCTCTCAATTCTTCAAGGATGATTTCTTCAGCACATACTGTCAAGACAATGTTGGCGATTGTAATGTTACAGAGGATCCGGTTTCAGTAACTCCACAAGAGATTTTCAAGGTGTGGGAGCTGGATATTGTGGGGGACGAAGATGAGCAAGATGGGTTGGGGCTGCAGCTGAAGGAAGCACTTGATGAGTCTTCCATGATACAGCCACTGAATGATGATACCAGTTTTGTGGAGAAGAGCAGTATCGATGATCTGATAGCTGGGATCTCGGATCTGTCTCTTGCAGAAACTTTTAAGTGAAAGATGAAGTTTAAGTATGTGTTTATTTGACATCATAAACTCTCTTTTGCTTTACTAGTCCTTAACCAGCACAAACCGGGTTTGAGATTTAGAAACCTGCTAGACCAGACCGAAAGGTTTAAAGGGTCAATTTTGGTGTTTACACCACCCGCTTGGCCACCTGTTGTGCAATTGTAACGATGAGATTGCAGTCTCTCTCCACCGTTGATGTAGACTTCACAATATCTTAAAATCTCAATACTTAACCTCAGCCTTAAGAAAACACGTAGGGAATTACGACCTCACAAAATCTTCCTCTAAGAATGTAACCTGCTAAAAGTTATTTTATTCACTCGTTAGTCGTTAGTCAAGAAATAAACTTGCGTCTTTCAATTCTAGAAGAAAACAAAGAAATTTTAAAATTAGACATGTATTTATGATTGATTATTATATGCTATACACTTACGTACGTTGATTAATTACGTCTTCCGGTTGAGACCCAGCCTAGCCATAATCCAAATGTCCTCTAGTGTAGCATCTTGTAATCTATCTGTTACACATGGCACGTGAATGATCAACGAAGAGACACATAGATGAGGTGATAAGCTCTCTACCGTCAAATTTAGACTTCACTAAACTGATCAATAATCTCGTCGGCTCTTAAAATATTAGAAGTGATACGAACCTCATGATTTTTCTTTCTTATCAAAACACCATTTTTGTATCTTTATAAGCGGTTGCCACTATTTTAATTGAAAATGATGCGTTTGTCGTATGTTTTCTGTCCTCGAGTTCAACATCATGCATGACAACATGCATGTATAGTAAATTAGTAATAATACAAGACACATACAATTCAAGAAAAATGTTATAAACGAATTAATATTATATATGGTCCACGGTGCTACATATTAATTACTGGGGTTTTTATACATTTTGTGTACATGCTAATTTGCTATTTATAATAATATCGCAGTATAAAGTTATAATTTTTTGTTCTTATAAGAAATAATGTCAAAACGAATCTTTACTTTTTGGGTACTTATTCGATTTGTTTCCCGTATAAGCAAACATGTAACGACGGGCACAAAACAAAAAAAGAGTATCGATTCCGTGGTTGGAGAAAAAAAATATGAAAATGATAAAAATCGAGTGTATTTTGTTGAATTGTGAGTAATACAAGATTACGGTCCAGGTGGCGGAATGTAATTGGCAAGGTCACAAGAACCTCAAATAACTGATCTGATGAGAAATATAAATCCAAAAGAGGGAGGAGTGAGGTGGTGAGAGAGATAAGGTGGTGTCATAAAGCTTTTACTGTGAGTCTCTCAAAAAAACCAAAGGCAGAGAAAAGAGATAAACCCAAAATGGCATCAACCTCACTCCTCAAGGCATCTCCGGTGTTGGACAAATCGGAGTGGGTCAAGGGACAAAGCGTTCTCTTCCGTCAGCCTTCTTCCGCCTCCGTCGTCCTCCGTAACCGCGCCACCGCCCTCACCGTCCGTGCTGCTTCCTCCTACGCCGATGAGCTTGTTAAGACTGCGGTTAGTTCACACATATCCTCTTCTCTGCCACGTGTTTTATCTGCATGATTCGTAAAGCTCCTTTTTGCTATACCTTTTGAAAATTGGAATGTTTAATTCTGTTGTTCTGTTTTCTCCCTTTTTTTCTTTTTCTTTTCGTTATGTATTCAGAACCAATTTAAACCGATTGTGTTTTTCTTTCCACTAGATTTTTAGTTTCAATTTTTGGTTTAGATTTCGGCTATACAATATGATTCAGAATGTTTTTAGTTTGGATTTGATTTAAGTTACAGTTTGTTCGTGTAAAAATGATTTTTTAAAAAAATTTGGGTTGGAGCAGAAAACAATTGCGTCTCCGGGACGAGGAATCTTGGCGATGGACGAGTCGAACGCAACTTGCGGGAAGCGTTTGGACTCCATCGGGCTAGAGAACACTGAGGCAAACCGTCAAGCTTACCGTACTTTGCTGGTCTCCGCACCGGGACTCGGACAGTACATTTCCGGCGCAATCCTATTCGAGGAGACTCTGTATCAGTCTACCACCGAAGGCAAGAAAATGGTCGACGTCCTCGTCGAGCAGAACATTGTCCCCGGCATCAAAGTCGACAAGGTAACTAAAAGCATAGTAGAAAGTATATTAATTATATACCAACATGCATGGTGCTTAATTAATTCGAGCAATTAATCTAAATGAGTTGTATCATGTATGTATGGAATATTAGGGTTTGGTGCCACTTGTTGGATCGAACAATGAGTCATGGTGCCAAGGACTAGATGGTCTAGCCTCTCGAACTGCTGCTTACTACCAACAGGGGGCTCGTTTTGCCAAATGGTATAGAGTTGTAACCTTGGTTTTGATTTCATTTCCTACACGAAAATATGCCTTGGCCGATTTTATAGTATTTTGTTGTCTCTGATGGTTGATTAGGCGTACTGTCGTGAGCATTCCCAACGGTCCGTCTGCTCTTGCCGTCAAAGAAGCTGCTTGGGGTCTTGCTCGATACGCTGCCATTTCACAGGTAAAAACATAGCTTGTCCCCCAAGAAACATGTCAAACCAGAAATTTTCAAGCTATTCACACACAAATTGCGTATTTTCAGGACAGCGGGTTGGTTCCGATTGTGGAGCCAGAGATCATGTTGGATGGAGAACATGACATTGACAGGACATACGACGTAGCAGAGAAGGTTTGGGCTGAGGTTTTCTTCTACCTTGCTCAGAACAATGTCATGTTTGAAGGTATATTCGTAATAGGGTGCTTCTCTTATACAGCTCGTAATGTCTGAAAATCACTAACGGTGACCGGATCTTCTTCCACAGGTATCCTCCTGAAACCGAGCATGGTGACTCCCGGAGCTGAGTCTAAAGACAGAGCTACTCCTGAACAAGTTGCCTCCTACACCCTCAAGCTCCTCCGCAACAGAATCCCTCCAGCCGTCCCCGGAATCATGGCAAGTTCTCGTCCTCTGTTCATGTGAATTCACAGTTCAAAATCCTAAATATTGGTTGCTTGGGGTAAAAGTAATGTTGTTTGTTGATTTTGCTTTATCTGCAGTTCTTGTCCGGAGGGCAGTCAGAGTTGGAGGCAACACTGAACCTGAACGCAATGAACCAGGCACCAAACCCGTGGCACGTGTCCTTCTCCTACGCACGTGCGTTGCAGAACACTTGTCTGAAAACATGGGGGGGCAGAGCCGAGAACGTGAACGCAGCTCAGAGCACTCTCTTGGCCCGTGCCAAGGCCAATTCGTTGGCTCAGCTCGGAAAATACACCGGCGAGGGTGAGTCCGAAGAAGCTAAGGAGGGTATGTTCGTCAAAGGCTACACCTATTGAAGAGATATGGTGCTGTGAAAAAAGAGATGAAGCAGATGTTTAATCACATTTGTTTTTGAGTTTGGTTGTTATTATCATGTCAAATCATTATTTTCTCTGCTTAATTTGCGTTAGCTACTCCTTCTAATAAGTTCTATTATATATTAAAGTTATCTATCTATCTATCTTGATCTTGAACTCTTTTTTTCCATAATCACTAATTAAGACTTGGGTTGGGTAAAAAGAAATTCAAGATCAAAAGTACACAAAATCGAATATGTGAAATTTGTCATATTTTCATTTTTAGTCGTAGCATCATCTACTACTGCAATTAAATTCCAAATATGTGTACTTTGTTCGGACACAACCAATTTTTAATGTTGAACAAAGATGTTTTCATAGGAGGATAGAGAAATGCTCTTCACAAAGCGGATAATTCTCAAAGGACATAAACCCAGTAAATAATACTGATATTTCAGATATTAGCTTACATTCTCCTGTGAGCACTGAAGCTATTTCCTTTAAACTAAGATAATGCACAAACAACATAAACCTTCCCTCTTCAACAACAAAGCTCGCGTAGACCAAACCCTGCAACGATCTTAAAGTTAGAAGGAAGGTATAAAGACTAAACAGACATGAAATCTCCGCTTCTTGAACTGATTTTTGTATCAGAGTAAAGTCTCTCTCTCTCACCTTATCACTTCTCAGACTCTCGTTTAAAGTGCCCAACTGGTACAACGCCTGCAGGCTCGTGATTGTTCACGTTATTTACATCAATGCCCTGCTCATTGACAAACAAAACAACTTGAGAACACAAAAAGAAGATGAGAATTGACACGTATTAGATAGAGAGATTCAAATACGTTGTTATTTGATGCTGGCTCATGTACTCTTTGCGGATTAGCATTAAGATCAATCATTTCATCATCAATCTTGCCATTAGCTTCACCATTTGCATTTGTAGAGACTCTTTCGTTCTGCAAATTCTCCCTAGTATTGTTTGGTTTGGGCTTATCGCCTGGAAACTACAAGAAACGGTAAACACAAGATGACGATTAAACCAAGAAATGTCCGCGTGAAAGAAACAAGGAGTTGATTCGAACCTCGATTCTCTGTCTCAGCAAAAGAAACCGACCGTGTGTTCTCTTGCCACCAACATGTACTACCATGTCACATTGTAGACAAAGGGAACTACCGTCTATCTCACAGTAAAAGAAGGCTATCCTCACAACCAGAGGAGCAAACAGAAGAATGAGATTTCACTTCTTTTTGTATACATGTATTATGCAAAAACATAGAAACATGAGTGTGGAAATTTTATTGTAAGCAGATCATTACCAGGTGCATTTTCGCATATATCACAGCACGGTGCATTGCTTGGCTCGGCTAAACCAACACGTACATGCCGACTAGCTAGCTTGTTGCACATATGAACCTGAAAGAAAAAAACATTACAAAGTATCGAATCATACATCAAGTTATCCCATTTTTGATCAAAATCCATTGGAAAAAAATATCTAAAACTACTGATGAGAGCTATTGCAATAGAGAAGGATTAAGCAATGACTCGAGAAGGACCGTAAAGTGTTACCCTTAAGAGTCATCTAACTGAAGTAAGGATTAATCTCAAAGAGCGCAAAATCGATTATTTTCTTCCCCACAAGTTATACTAAATGTAAAAACTCTGGAGAGAAAACGTTCCCTGCAATGTACATAATAGAGTAGAATCATTGAAACCGCAGCAACAAATACTTGAATCTCATGTAATCAAACATGAAAATTCAATCAAGTGAACATCTAATCCATCAAATGAAAAAAACTTCAACTTTTTGAGCTCAAGGGATAATTCGATATCAAGAGCTTAAGAATCTAGAAATCAAATCTCAAAATCTATTCTTTAAGCTCAACGTTGTCCACTTTCTTCGCTTATCGAGAAAAGTCAGCCCCAAATCAATTGAGAATTAAGGATAACAAAGACTCGATCTTTCACGAACCCATCAGAGCACGATCAATAGATACAGAGAAGAGAAAAAGAAAAAGAAAGAGCTTTTTCAGAAGAAGAAAAAATTACTTTTTCATCGCAGGAGCGGCAAAGGGCAGCTTCATCGGCGGCGCAAAAGACGATAGCGGCTGCGTTCTCGCAGGCATCGCACAAAATTCGCATCTTTCTTCTTCAATCTTAAAAGTCTTTTTCTCACTCTATTCGGAACAATGAATCTCACCTTCAAGTCAAAATCTTTAGCCAGAACTCAGATTGCGACTGAAAGAGATGAAGTGAAATAAGTTGAAAATTCAGATTAGTTAAGGAGGAAGTAGATTAAGGGTCAGGATTAAGCGTTGGTATCAACTATCAAGGAAGAAGATGATGAAGAAGAAAGGAAGAAATTTTTTAAGATTATAAAATCTCTGCTTTTAAATCTTTTCTAGGACGACCAGAAGAGACGACCAAATCCACGCGCCGTTGAGTAATCAAATATGCCTACTTGGTACTTGCTGTCACAAGCCAAAACTGTTTTAATTGCTACTTTGAGTAATTTTCTCCAATTTCAGTAGTGTTTTTTTTTTTTTAAAGAAAATTAATCATTCGTTAGAGGAAAAGAAATAAGATTAAAATAGTAATCGCCTAACAAGAAATGTAGTATGATTAGGAGAAAATATTAGGAACACCAAATCTTTTAGTGGATATGGTTTTGGATTTTAATACTAAGATTTATCAAAAGTCCATTATAAGACAAAAAAGAAAATTATCTCGACTAAAAATGGGACCCTAATAATCGTGGAGACAAAAGACTCTATGCCATCTGGAAGGTCATTGATGTGTCTCCCTGAAACAGAGTCGTCATCTTGTTTCCTTCGTTTTGGTGAATCACTCTCTCATCACTTCTATTGTCATTCAATTGCAACCTGTCTACTACATATGATTTCTTCCAGTTTTATATGATGGATATTTTAACTGGAATTTTCTTTGTGTTTCTTGACGGCAGCTGAAATTGTTTCAAAGGTAACAGATTTAGGACGTGTGACTATTTTAAAAAAAAAAGTAAAATATAAACTAAAACTATAAAAAATAGGGGAAAAAATAAGAGCCACAAGAGGATAAAAAAAGACAAAAAGGTGGGTGGGCCAAATGTCACCAGCCATTTAAAAAATTGGTGGTCGAGAAGTAGTTGAAAGCAACTCTCAAAACTCTTCTAGTGGCCTTCGTTTAAAGTTGTTTTATTTCCTTGCCCATATTCAGATTTTCATTTAACCAAGATCTTCACCATTGTGCTAGATTTTTTTTTCCCAAACTTTATTCTTTCTCTCCATAAATATTTCTTTGGCAGAAAATCTTGTTTTGTGACACTTCGTATCTGTAAAAACTTACAGAAAGGCTTTGACGCATATTCTTAAACACAATAATTAAAATTTTCATATGTTAAACATTTGCAAGATCCAAAAGAAAAATACATAAATCTACATTCATATTCTACAAGTTGCGTAGTTTTCTATTGCAAATCCAGATTATGAGCGGATCTATTAATTTATTTTTAGACAAACAAACACACATTCAAACATGGCATACACATTTAAGATAGCTTACGTTACCTCACGGGTCTTAATGTATGTATTTAACCCAAGAAACGCCCCGGAATATTACTGTATCATTCATAAACACAGAGCATCCAAACTTCACAAAAAACATTTGATGCGAAGAAGAAAACCGAAGGGAACAAAACCAAATAAGAACTCAAATATCGAAAGATAAATTGTTGCCCTGTACATGGTGGTGTTTGACGAGTGACAGTAGTAGACTAGTAGTAGGTGCTAATTGTTGGGCTTTACTTGTAATATTGGGCTAGATATCTTAACTACCCAATATATTTTCTGCTTAAAACTATTATGCCCGTTAGGTGTATCACTAATGGGCTCCAAACGGGATATAAAGTGGAGTGGAGGTCCACGTGGCCTTAAGGTGTTGTATAATTAAGGATCCTAAATCCTAATTATACTAATAAAGTTACAGGGGTAAAATGGCAATTAGTTGGATTTGTCAACCAATCCAAAGGCTGTCTCGGCCAGATGGAGGAGAGAGAAAGAGAAACCGGCGAATAAACTGAGAGAATCTTTTGGGACCAAATCAATGCCCGATCGAGTGGTCCCTTGAGAAGACGACGAAGAGCAACTAGTACCAAACTACTTACTAGTAGTAGCAGTAGCAGGAGTGGCTGTAAGAACAATCTTTGTGCTTTATCTATCTTTCCGTTTTGTTTTGGTTTTCCGGTGACCTCTCTTTGTCTCCAATTTTCATCGTATTTTTGAGGGTTCGCTTTCAGAATTTCTCTTCACGTTGTTGCTTGTTCTTCATTTCTCTCATGCGTGTAATCACAAGTTTCTAGTTTTTAATTCTACCCTCTTTAGTACGTGGGTTACTACTTTCCTCTTTCAAAATCAAAATTTTCTCATCGTGTTGTTAGAAAAATCTAATGAAGTAGTCAATAACTGCAATTGTTGGACTTTGTGGAGTTAGCTAGTGTCAGTGCTGAATTCTGTAGTGGATGCTGCAGATCAGAGCTTGTGAGACAAGGCTTCTTCTGGAACCACATTGCCTTGAGGAAGAAGACAACTCACAAGGTAAAAGACCTCTTTGCATGTTTCTTTATGTTGTTGATTGACATGTATAGGCACTTTGTATGTTTAGGATGGATTTTTGGACCAAGATTGAGATGCATTTTGTAATCATGTTTAAATGTTCGGTTGGTGCAATTGAAAAGTTTCAATGAGTTTTGACTAGTAAACTCGAAGCTCCTTTAGTTTACCTTAAAACACGCATTTGTGACTGACCTTGTCTCTCTCCATTGATCAATACAAAAACTAAAAGTTATTTAATGTTTGATTTTGCGTGTAAGTCTATATTATAATCCAAGTCATATTTTTCCCTCTACACTTATATATGCCTTTCAGACAGAGAAGTGTGGTCTGTGGGACCATGCATTACCTCTAATTCGATTATACAATGTTTAGATTGGTAAAACGTGACTTAGTCTTCAAGCAATAGTGGGTGACCATTACAGATAAAGTCGGTAACCTTTGTTTTCCTTTTCTGTTATTCAGTTGAGGTTGATCACCTTCTAAGTAAACTGTCTTGTTTAAACCTAATATTATAATAACAAAAAGTCTTCTATTATTTTGTATGTTCGGTTCAGCAGAACAGAGAAGCTTGTCTTTTTCTAGGCATGTTTCGTGTTTTAATCTCTTAGATTTGGTTTGGTGAGATCAGATTTCTGAGTTTTGCCATCTCTCTGTGGTTGTGTTAGTTGGAAAATAGGGGCCCTTTTGGTCTCTTCTCAATAGTATTCTTCTTTTGAAGTTCTTTCACCAGTCCTGAAAATATATTCTGCAACAAAATTTGCAAAGACTCCAATCTTAGAGGTCTTAAGTTTGAGCTGTTTCAGGGAAAAAGAGGGTACACTGAAATCGAACCAATGGTGAGCAATTGGTAGCACTGCTAAAGAAGAGCAGAAGAAGATGGAGAAGACACAGATGCCTGTAGCTCGAGAAGAGAAGATACTGGTTCTGGTGAGATTGAGGCCTCTAAACGAGAAAGAGATTGCGGCTAATGAAGCAGCGGATTGGGAATGTATCAATGATACCACCATATTGTACAGAAACACGTTGCGCGAAGGCTCAAACATTCCTTCTGCATATTCATTTGGTACATTAGATCTATCCTCTCTTCCTTGAACGTTAAACTAATAGTTAACCTCCTGAGTCTGGAATCTATAGCTAAATATTTAGCAGCATCACAACCTCTTATGTGAACTTAGTTCTACCTGGCCTTGACCTTTGATATTCTAAACTTCTACTTTCTATTTGAAAAGATCTCACGTTTCATCCGTATGTTGACTCTGATTCTCAATCCCTGTTTGATGTTTTTGGGTGACAGATAGAGTCTACCGAGGTGAATGTCCCACCAGACAAGTTTACGAGGATGGGACCAAGGAAATCGCCATGTCGGTTGTCAAAGGAATCAATTGTAAGCTTACTTTCGCGTTGTTTTGCTTGCTGATGCACACATTGATGCAACGATATGCTAAGTTGTTCAAAGACTGTAATGATTGACAGGTAGTATTTTCGCTTATGGCCAGACGAGTAGCGGAAAGACATACACCATGAGCGGTATTACTGAGTATGCTGTTGCTGACATATTTGACTATATATTTCAGGTACAGACCTCATTACATCAGATTTCTCTTTCCAAAGTTAATACTGGTATTTATTCTTTCCATGCAATACTAATTGGATCTGGATGCTGCAGCATGAAGAAAGAGCGTTTTCCGTAAAATTTTCAGCTATAGAGATCTACAATGAGGCCATACGAGATCTGCTTAGCTCGGATGGTACATCGCTGAGGCTACGAGATGATCCTGAGGTAAATGAATGAATGTCAAATTTCTTACTGAGCGCTTCTAGTTTGTAGATTCGTCTGACGCTCCTTGTTCTTTCCTTTTTTATTAGAAAGGGACCGTTGTTGAAAAAGCCACAGAGGAAACTCTGAGAGACTGGAACCATCTGAAGGAGCTTCTATCCGTTTGTGAAGGTAAAACTCAAAAGTCAAAAGATCACTTTCCATTACTATCAAGTAGCCAATGATAATAATGTTGTTTTTAATCTGAAACTCAGATTCTTCTTCAGAAAATGATGTCTGAAAATCAAACTTAATTACATGTTTCTTCATTTTCGCAGCACAACGTAAGATTGGTGAAACCTCATTGAATGAGAGAAGTTCAAGATCTCATCAAATTATCAGACTGGTTAAACTCTTATCTAGATACACATTTTTTCTCACTTAGCTTGCCCCTTGACTGTATCTTTAATTTTTAGACAGTTGAAAGCTCTGCTCGTGAGTTCTTAGGCAAAGAAAACTCCACCACCCTTATAGCGAGTGTGGTATGCTCTCATCTGCAAAGCTAAACAACCCTTCTTTATCTTGGATCTTGAGATTGTTTGTTTTTCTAATAACCATGTTCTTGTTGATCGCCCTTTATGTGTAGAATTTCATCGATCTAGCGGGAAGCGAGCGTGCATCACAGGCGATGTCAGCTGGTACAAGACTCAAGGAAGGCTGCCATATTAATCGAAGTTTACTGACTCTTGGAACAGTGATCCGTAAACTTAGGTGTGTAAAGTGTAAACAATAATGCATCCTTATATATTGCTGTCTAGTAGTTAAGTTTTATAATAGAACCACACGTTTGTACACTTGATCTAGTAAGGGAAGACAAGGGCACATAAACTTTAGAGACTCCAAGCTCACACGAATTCTACAGCCATGCTTGGGGGGGAATGCAAGAACCGCCATCATCTGCACTCTGAGCCCAGCGAGGAGTCATGTAGAGCTAACAAGGAACACTCTCTTGTTTGCGTGCTGTGCAAAGGAAGTTACCACAAAGGCGCGGATCAATGTTGTTATGTCAGACAAGGCTCTGCTGAAGCAACTACAGCGTGAGCTTGCGAGGCTGGAGACCGAGCTGAGAAACCCTGCCTCATCACCTTCCTCAAACTGTGATTGTGCAATGACGGTGAGGAAGAAAGATCTTCAGATACAAAAGGTTTGTGCTTTTGTGAACACGCACAAATTGCTTTCATAGATTTCCTTTTCAGGTCTGGTTTTGTAACTGTGGGACGACGGGTCAGTGCTGATATTAGGGTTAATGTCATGCGCTTATGCAGATGGAAAAGCAGATGGCAGAGTTTAGAAAACAGAGGGATCTTGCTCAATCCCGGCTTGAAGATTTCATGAGAATGATTGAACACAATGTGGCGTCAAAGGTATTCCCACAACGCAACAGTCGTTTGCTCAATTATCACGCTTCTGCCTTAGATATCTATGGCAATTTTACTAAACGGCTTGCTTCTGTTTTTCCTCTGTGGAAGCCTGGAACTCCGCATTTCGGCAACCACACAGACAAGTGGGAGGATGGTTCAGACAGAAGGAGTTACATATCAGATGGAATGTCGACACCGTTGTCAATATCAAGAGCTTATGTTCATTCTCACTCTGACGACGATGATCTGGACGAAGAGTTACCTAGGCGTTCGGGAGATCCATCAGAAGAATATTGCAGAGAAGTTCAATGCATTGAGATTGAGGAATCACTCACTGTCTATAATAACAAGAAAGACGAGAGAGCAGAACCTGAAAACGTTTTAGGCCGTAGTGAGGACGCTAATAGTGAAACGAGTGTAGGCCAGAACATCAGGTTGAGAAGCTGGAACCGCAAAGAGACCGCGCCAGGCACGAGCACTCCGCCTGAAAGCCTAGGGACAGACTTCCTCGGAAGACCAGAGAGTCACAAGATTGTGTTTCCTGATTCAGAGTTCGGTTCTAGTGTGTCGAGGAATGATTCTATGTCTTCTTGCGGGAGCGATTCCACAGGGACTCAGGGCATCATGACCCCCTTGGGAGAAGAGGGAGGTATCACTAGCATCCGGACTTTCGTTGAGGGGCTTAAGGAGATGGCTAAGCGTCAAGGCGAGGTCATTTGAAAAAACATATATATAGATTAATTCGTCTTTGTAGTTTACGATTTATTTTCAAGTTTTTCTTTTTATCAGGTCTCGAATGGTGAGGATTCTGGTAAAATGGGAAGGGACATTGGTCTGAACTCCATGGACGGAGAATTTGAGAGACAGCGGCAAGAGATTCTGGAGCTATGGCAAACCTGTAACGTCTCTTTGGTGCATAGAACATACTTCTACTTGCTCTTCAAAGGAGATGAGGCGGATTCAATCTACATCGGAGTAGAGCTACGAAGACTTTCGTTTATGAAAGATAGCTTCTCTCAGGGAAACCAAGCATTGGAAGGAGGAGAAACCTTAACATTGGCCTCAAGGTTAGATCTTTTTGGCGTTTGTATAAAGCTTTTGGCATTTGTTGTTGCAGATTTGTTTAAAGGCATACTCTTTTTTTGTGGCGTTTTGGTTTTGGTAAAGCCGGAAAGCGCTTCACAGGGAGAGAAAGATGCTGAGCAAGCTTGTGGGGAAAAGGTTTTCAGGAGAAGAGAGGAGAAGAATCTACCACAAGTTTGGGATTGCGGTTAACTCCAAACGGAGGCGGTTACAGCTTGTGAACGAGCTCTGGAGCAATCCCAAGGACATGACTCAGGTTGTGGAAAGTGCAGATGTTGTAGCGAAGCTTGTAAGGTTCGCTGAGCAAGGCAGAGCCATGAAGGAGATGTTTGGTCTGAGCTTCACACCTCCTTCGTTCTTGACAAGTCGGAGATCACATAGTTGGAGAAAAAGCATGCCTACACTTTTCTAACGTCTGTTTATACTTTTGGGTTTCTTGTAGCAGAAGCCATGTTTTGTATGTCTTCTTCAATTTCCTTTGTTTGTGTTTTGATTTTAAAACAGACAATGTTGTAACTGATTTTCGGATGTGAGTTTTCGATTGTGTCGCCCAGCAATTACAAAGTTGTTCGAATTATTTGACTACAATCACCGAGAGGAAAGCAATATTATGAAAACATATCTAAAAAGCTATATATATAGCTTGTGACTGAATTATTTGATACGGATACTTTCTTCTTCTTCTGCTTCTATATTGGGCCTTTACCAATAACTTGAGTTGGACCCTTTCTAAAATTAGAGACGGAACATTAGCCATTTTGCAAGGTTTAGCACATTTTCATACATCAACATCCGTTACTGTATTTTCATGATTTCAGAAAAGAGACCCCAAATAAGATATGCACATCACTAAAATAGAACAGAAGAAGGAGACTCAATTCACAAATGTAAGATTGCCCCACCAAACGCAACACTACACCATACAACCTTAACCCCAGATACCCAAAACATAGACATCTGGGAAGAATACATGGATGTTTTCATAAGCTGGTAAATACAAGAACCAGCAGGGGACAAAAAGTCTCATCTCCATGTATCACACAAATTCACAAGATCAGAGCGTAACAGCTACACAACCCATAATGTGAAAATTCCCACCAAGCACAACATCACACCACTCAACTTTACCCCAAATATCTCCTCCTGCGCGTCTTTCCACTGCGATTTCCGCACACCAAATCTCTGTTTTCTCTGTTTTCTGCAAGAACAGAAGCAATTTCCCACCGCTGTAACTCGCAGTTTTCGACCACTTACAAGCCTCAGGCAATAACCCTTCCAAACCATTCACCACCCCCCAAGATCTCTGCTTTGGATCATACGCTCTCAGGCACTTCCCACGAACATCATAGTAATACAAGACATCCTCTATCACACACGAACTGGACCATTCCTTAGAATGCAGAACCTCTTCTCTATCGCAATTACCTTCATTGGGATCGTAAACGAAGCTATTGTAATGAGTTCTCATGTAAATCTTACCTCCTATTGCCACACTGCTAAACCATCTATTCCCTTGCTCCCAATCTGGCCTCGCCTTAAAATCCCACATTTGAGTATCTGTATCAAACACCATCATACTTCTTGACGGAGATTTCAGCGGCGAAAGCGTATCTGATCCTCCGATTACATAAATCTTCCGATCGAGAAGCTCTGCGGCGGAAATAGCAACGGCCTTGGGCATGTCAGGGAGAGACTGAGCCGTGTGGGATCGACAATCGATACGCGAAACACTCGATGTGATCTTCCAATTGTGAAATCCACCCATGACAAAGATCTCGGAACCAACGCCAACATAGCTTCCATGTAGAGGCATGGGAGGGAGCGAGGAGATATGGACCAAGCGATGATCAGTGGCGCCGGCGGAGAGTTGTTCTGCGTTAGGTTTCCGGCAAAGAGTAAACCAATGGATATCAGAGGTTTGATCTTTGGAGATTGCAACATAGAGACATTGTTCTGTGCATCCGAAGAAGGATCGTCTCTCGTAAAGCTCCGGAGACGCGACGAGCGATCGGAAACGCCTGGAAACTTGGGAGAGAGTTGGGTAATAGCATCTCGGGACACGGGCTACGATATCGACCACGATTTCTTCAGGGAGTAACGAAATCAGACACGGCGGCTCCGGTGGTTGCTTCTTCTGTGCCCTAATTTGGGAAAACATCTTCAGAATTACTATACTCAATTTGGTGCACAATAGGCGGAAGAAGATACAAAACCCTAATTCTATAACCGTTTTGAGGAAAATGAACAACATACGATGATGATCGGATTTTGACTCTTTTTTTTTTTTTGTATTTATTAAGAGAAAATGAGAAATGAGAAACTCCCAAGATCCCTTCTTTTGTTTCACAAAGAGAGGCGGTTGGAAAGTTTCTAAGGAGTAACCAACCAATCAAACCAAAGACGGTTCGGTTCTTCTCTTAATAAAAACAACACACATTTGGCTTCTGCATTAGGTAAACAGCGTAGCGTTTCCAAAATTTGCAAAATCACCAAATACAGTAGCATGCATTCTTACACATTGAAATTGTGCATTGAATGAAAGAAAACCAGCAGAATGAGAGAAATGAAACTCATCCAGAAATGAAACCACCCATGCATATAAACTTCGTTCTAAATAAGAAATTTGGTGCATATAAGAAGAATGTAATAATACATGATGAAATTTAACAGCATCATATCATAAATCTTCTTCTGGATGACAGCCACTGCTTAGTATGAAAGACAACTGTTTCATAGCTGAACCCTTGATTCAAATAATTTGGAACTGAGAGTTCTCGTTATTTGAATCAAGGATTTCTCGTTAACAGACACATGTTAGTTATACTAATAAGAAAAATAGATGGTTAAACCAAATAGAAAAGAACCAAAAAATATTCATAAACAAGATAAAATCGAGTTTTCTGGGATTTATTGCAAATGATAAAAATATAAATAGGGCGTCTCCCACAGTTATCTTACTGGGAACAGATGAATCCGTCACGGTCTCATTACAAACATAACACAAGGGTGAAAACGAACAACAGTTTGATGATGTGTGGTTTTTGTTTCGAGCAGACACGTTCTTTGGAAACATGCTACAACGAACAAAACCACTGTGTCTTGACTAATCTGACAAATAATATATGAAGATCCCGGCTCGAGATGAAGAGACCGGCGAAAAGGGGAAGAAAGAATCATGCCGAACCACATTCTCTTCTCATTCGGCTCTGGACTGACCAGCTCGGGAGGACAAAATGATCCCGACGATGAGACCGTATAGAGCCAGGGCTTCAGCAAAAATGAGGATAAGAATCATACCAACGAAAAGCTTTGGCTGTTGCGCATTGGCCCTGTGATCAACCAACAAAGTTGCTTATCAGACGGATTAATGAGGGAAACGACACCCTCACAGACACACGCTTTAAGAAGCTAGATATACGCCATGGCTCAGAACATAGTGAGACATCTCACAAAAGCATGTAATGAACTGACATTTCTTTTATTACAGATCAATAGTCAGCGAAATTGAATTGTGACACTAAAACTCAATAACTTATCGTGGTTCTTAGCAAATCTAGCCATAAATGTAAGAATCTGCAAAGAAAGACATGGAGGATCATACCTGACACCAGCATCACCAACTATACCAATGGCCATTCCAGCTGAAAGACCAGCAAGGCCACACGCAAGACCAGAAGAGAGATGGGCATATCCGTCAAAGAGGTAGTAAGATTTAGCCTTGGGGTTAATCCCGGTACTGATGATAACAGCAATAATCAAACCATAGATACCCAAAACTCCAGCCATAACAACAGGGACAATAGACTTCATGACCAACTCGGGCCTCATCACACCCATAGATGCCACACCGACACCACTCTTTGCTGTCCCATATGCAGCTCCCATGCCTAGTTAAACAGTAAACTCCAGCACGTCAGGCAAATAACACAAAGATACACACTCTTTAAGATCACTACTCTTTAGACAAGTAAATCACAAGTAATATAATTGACAAGGATGAAAGCAACTCAAGGAATTTGATGGTAAATAAGTAAATCTCTACTTGAGATATTAGTACCAGTCACGGCAATCAACAAAGTCTAATGATAGATCCCGGAACAGGATCAGATCACCAACAAATTCAACAATACAGATCTCAGTTTCTAGAAAAACAGAATTCCAATGAGTAGGAATCTTATCTACTACCAAAAATATGATAAACTAGAAGGAGAGACAAATAGTTGAGTGAATATATGCCTAGCAAATCAAATCAAGGGGAAAAAATAAGGTCCTAGTATCTAAAATTAAAAGTCATCAGGAACAAGCAGATCGGTGAACTATTCAGAGCCGATCCAAATCGCAAAAGCAACTTTGAGAACAAGAAACACACACAAAAGATGAGCGAACAATTCAGAGTAAAACGAAGATTTAGAAGAGAGTATGGATTTACAGGAGAAGACGAGCGCTGCGGCAGCGCCGAGGAAGCCGAAGAAAGGAGCGGTCTCATCGCCACTGAAGGTAGACATCTCAGCCGATTCTGGATCTCAAGATTTGTGCTTCCTTGGAACGCCGGAATCTGCTTCTCTCTCTCAGATCTCTCTCCGTTGAATTTACAAAAGGATTGAGTTTCCAAGGCTAATAAGCCCGATTCATATATTACAACAGCGATGCGCACACGTCGGGATCTCAATCCGGATTGACCCGGATCCGACCCGGATCAATGCCTTATTGTTTGGCCCATCATTCGGCCCACTCTAGCGTGAACACCCATCAGTCATAATTTCTCAAAGTCCTATAACCCAATCAACCCCCTTTATGATGATCGAAAGTGTCAACCGTACGTATCTCCTTGAATCTAATCCAAAATCCAATTCTTTCTGCAAAATTAGTATAACAAAAAAAAAAAAAAAAATGTGTGTTTTGGTTAAGTATGGCTAATTTGGAGAGAGATTCGAACAGAAACGTCTTTGGCTCTTTGCACTGAAGCACTGATCGTCTAAGATAAATAGACGAGAATAACCTTCTTCATTGCTCTTGTTTAGCATCAAGAGAAGGGTCTATTAGTAAATTGCAATGAGTATCTTTCTCTCTTCTTCCACTTCCCACCTTCTTCGCTCTTCAGACACCATCTTCCCCCTGAGATCTTTCTCAATTTCCGTTGCTTCTTTCTCCTCAATTGCAGTAAGTCTTTGATCATCTTCTTTCTTTTGTTCGTGATCGATCGGTTAATTCGAACATGTGAAATCTTCTCTAGCTTTCTCCTTGTCAATTTTTATATTCCCCGATTTGTTGCCCCTACTTAATGTTTTTCGAATCTCGGTTCTTCTGGGAACTCTCACCGTAGCTTCAACTTGAAAATACGAACTCTATCTATTTGCTTCATTGCTTTGCTCACCGTTTGAATTTGATGGTATTTACGTTGATATAGAGCCTTACTTTGGGATATGATACGATTTATGGACTGATTTTGATTAATTTTATGTTTCAATCTATGGCAGAGACCAATGAAATATTCCCTTACCAGTCAGGATTTTGGTTTTTTTTTCTTTTTCTTTTTGCTAAGTAAAGATTCTAATCTTTGTGTCATTTGGTGAATTAGACAAGGTTTGGATTCAAATGCCAAAGGTTTAGATTCAACTTTACATCGTATTGATTGCTTATCCAATAAGCTGACAACTGTGAGTTCTGTTTCTACATGCTTGAATAGCATTCGTTAGAAAGGGATTCAAAGAAAAAGACAGGCAAAAACTAAGCATTAGAATTGAAGGTCTTTAAATTATAGATTGTATTTCTTGATGATATCGAATTTCTTTTCTTATAAAAAGAATGATTAGCAAATGCAGATTTTTGTGCTGCTTTGTCGTATTTTTGTTATGGTCTAAGGTCATAGTTTTTACTCTTGAGCCTAGTTTCAGAGAATTAATCACAATGTTTGATATTGTTTTCGCCATTGCACTTGAAACTTTCTTTCTTCTTTTTTTTCGTTTATCTTCAAGTAAGAGGATGGAGAGTGGTGGGCAATATGAAAGTGGGCGGTACAAGCCCGATTACTACAAAGGGACACAGTCTGTGGTAAGACAAACACTTGAAGAAGATCAACAATACATTTTATTCAGATTTTTTTTTACTTTGATTGAATACAGTGGAATATGATGCCTCAGCATCAGATAAAGGAGCAACATAACGCGTTGGTGATGAATAAGAAGATCATGTCCATCCTTGCTGAGAGGGACGCTGCAGTCGATGAAAGAAACGAAGCGGTAGCAGCAAAGAAGGAAGCATTAGCTGCTCGGGATGAAGCACTTGAGCAACGGGACAAAGCTCTCTCTGAAAGAGATAATGCCATCATGGAGAGAGAAAGTGCGTTAAATGCTCTTCAATACCGTGAAAACAATCTAAAGTACATTTTGTCGTGTGCCAAGCGTGGTGGTTCCCAAAGTTGTGTAACTGAAGAAAGCCACTTGCCAGACCCTTCCCCTATATCAACTATTCCACCTGAAGCAGCCAACACGAGACCGAGCAAAAGGAAGAAGGAGAGCAAGCAGGGAGCAAGATCAAAGGGAAAGAAAGTGGGCGAGGATCTGAACCTTCAAGTTGCTTCTCCGGGAAAGAAAAGCAGAAAAGATTGGGACAGTAACGATGTCGGTTTAAACCTAGTCACATTCGATGAGACGACGATGCCAGTGCCAATGTGCACTTGCACCGGGACTGCTCGTCAGTGTTACAAATGGGGAAATGGCGGGTGGCAATCATCTTGCTGCACAACCACTTTGTCGCAGTATCCGCTCCCGCAGATGCCTAACAAACGGCATTCTCGAATAGGTGGTAGGAAGATGAGCGGAAGTGTCTTCTCTAGGTTGCTTAGCCGTTTGGCTGGCGAAGGGCACGATCTTTCCTCTCCGGTCGATCTCAAGGAATATTGGGCTAGGCACGGCACAAACCGCTACATCACTATCAAGTAGCCAGAAGTATTATATTTTTTAAAAATCGATGAATTGTTTTTATTGTTCATATTTCCGTTAATGCAAATGTGTTAGTATTATTTTTTTACTTTATTTGATGTTTTATGTAATTAATAAATAGATGAATTATGTATTTAGATTTCGAAAATTGAAATCTCAACAGTACCTCGCAAAATCTGAACAAGACCAAAAAAGTAGGAGGTTTTTGTTTATCGTCTTATATTAGTTAGAAAAAGAAAACTTGAACTACTTGCTTAGACTCTTCATCTCATCCACTCAGATGGAAAAAACAGAAAAGCCAAAGAGCACTGCCACTAGTCCACCAAAGCGGTGGCTTAACCGCACCAAAACATTCTTCGATGTTCCTAACCCGAGAATCGCTAGAGTTTTTTTTATAAGTAGTTTAGCCACGTTCTTCTCCGGAATTGCTTTTGCCTTTGAATGGACATTTCACGGAAAGAACCATAGCGGATTCCAATGGGTCATCTACTACGCTTTGTCCCTAATCTTTCTTCCTATGCTCATCTGGCTCGGTCTCAGTATCGTCATGGCTGTTTTGTCAAGCCACGAGTCAATGCAAGTTGCCAGCGTGGCAGTTGAAGAAGAACAGCGTGTCAACGGTTCTGCCGGGAAGAGTGGGAATGAAGAAACTGAAGATAACAATTGTCAGAGTTTGGCGATTGTGGTTGATTCGGATAAGAAAAAGCACAGCGAGAAGGTATTCGAGACTAAAACCTCAATGCTAAAACGCACAGTTTCATTCCCATTGCATAGCCAAGTAAGATCATGTCGGACTAGGTGAGTATTCCAATCACCATGGATCCAAACTTTCTAAGCGTATTGTTACTTTTCATTTGCTTTATCTGATGATCCAAACTTTGTGTAATGCGAGAGTCTAATAATTTGTTTTCTTCTTTCTACCCCTAAGCTAAGTGTAAAAAAAAAAGGGTCAAAATTCGATTCTCGTTCGATAGGTCCCTCTCGGGTCTCTAATTCATGGAATTTGCCACGTGTCATGTGAGCCAATAATGAGGATAATATAACTGGGTCCCACATGTAAGTGAATTGATCATCTAACGGACGTACTAGAAACCACGTGGTACGATCGGCGGAATTGTCGCCAAGTTTAGTTTGGTTTGAATTGGAGATAAGCTAGACATGTAGCATATGCAGACGTATCTATATATATATATACTACTTTTTGTTTAAAGTTAAGTTAATCTACAAATAACAAATTTAATTATTTCCTGTCCTACGAATTTTTCATCGGAGATTTGGGTTACATTTTTCTTCGGAGATTTAGTTGTTGACAATTTTCTTCCTTCTTTTCAATTTTTTTTTCGTTTTATTTTTGCCAAGGTTGTTGAACTTATTCAGAGAGAAGTTGGGTGCATAAAAATAAATAAATTCATAGAGAAGTAATATTTGGTGGATTAAATGTGCTTATTCAGGGTTTTTTTTTTTCTTAAACCAAAAAAAAAATGTGCTTACCAAAGAGTATATTCGTTTTATAGGGAAACAAAGTAACATTCCAAACTTTGGATGTGCGACTAATGGTTATCTTTTTTTTGACATCTCGACCAATGGTTATCAAAGAGTAACATTTGCATTTGCCAACCTAAGGCCATCTCTAACCCATCTTTATATTTATTTCTATACATATAGGCAAATATAGCAATCTCTATTTTAGAGGTAAATATGCTCCAACCCACTTCTATATTTGTCTCTAAAATAGAAATTGTTTTCTATTTATAGAGAAAAAAATAGAGATCTCTATTTTAGAGGTGAAAATAGAGTGGGTTAGAGTAAAACATGCACGAATTTCTCGCAAGCAAAATAAAATAGATAAAACGGGTATGGTCTGAGCATTATAAAGAAACACATATCAAATAAAATATCCATATTATATACTATTACGTGAAGAAATCAACAACATGCACGAATTTCTCGCAAGCAAAATACAATTTATCATATATCATAATTTACGATACAGACATAGTTAAAACTGTTTGTGAATTTAATTCTGTAAAAAAGGGGACAAATTTCTTCACGTTGAAGAACACTGCCCCACTTTAATAAAATATGTATGGCCCACATTTTGATCGGTACGGTGGATCATTTCAACTGCATATAGAAACTGTACATTGTCATACAATTTAGATTATAAATCGTGGTTTGATTTTTAAAACGTGCACCTAGTTTCGGTTAATATATATAGACGTTCTCCGGTTTCTGTTAATTAATGGTAAAAACGACCATTTGCTGATATGACTAAGACTTACTCCACGTGATTTACACCTTAAATCACGACTTTCAATTATCCAATTCACACGCGGATCTATCTATCTATATATGTCTTATAATTTCTTTTGGAATAATTGGAGTATTTATAAAAGACATTTCAGTTATATTCATTACTTAGCATTTAGACAGTTTATTTCTATTCATTAGCACTAGTCAGTTCATTTGAATAAAATGTCATTGGTTATCTTAATTGTTTTGATATATATTATATCTATGATTAATTAGTTAATACTTTTCACCGAATAGTAGAGTTCGATGTCAATCATAATTCCATTAATAAATAGTATAAATGGTGTTAGTTTGTTAATAACGATAAATGTTAGAGTGTCCCACATCGGAAAGAAATAAAATTTTTGGGCAATATATATAGTACGTGGCAAACCTCCTCCCTTGAGCTAGTTTTTGGATGTTGAGTTAGCTCTATTACTAATATGGTATCAGAGTCAAGGTTCAACTTTCTCAAAAGTGGGCTCCCATTCGTGGATATCCAGTCTCACAAACTTCACGTTTCAGATGTCCAGTCTTGAGCATGAGGGGGTGTGTTAGAGTGTTCTACATCGGAAATAAATAAAATATGTGAGCAATATATATAGTATGTGGCAAACTTCCTCTCTTGAGCTAACTTTTGGCTGTTGAGTTAGGCCATTACTAATAATAAACTACTGTGACAAATTTATAGACTTCGACTCAAAAACTTCGGTTATCAAAAACCCATCTTAGGTCATTTCACGGCAAAACTATTGAGTTGTATATTTCCACGATACTGCATGTTTTATTTTATAACTATTAGCTGTACATCAATTTATAAAATACTAGTATAATCTTTGAATCAAATAATGATAAATAGATATTTATGAGAAACTTGGAGAGAGGTGGTTATAAGAGTCAATATTTGTTGTGTGGTGGGGCTCATGTAATTAAAGGCAAATGAATACTATAATTATACTGATATGCGAAATATAAATCTTAAAAATGTCTTAAAAATTGCTTGTAAAGATTTTAAATTTTGGCTACCCCGTTAGACCATTTTTTGTACTAACAATTTTTGTTTTCTAACCAAGACTTTAAACGATAGACGAATCCCACTTTAAACCTACAATCTTTAATTGCCACTATGATTTTTTAGTGAATTTGCTATATGTTGCCTAATTATTTGTAAAAATGATGCGGTATCAAAATTGTAAATAAGCAAAGTGTTTAGTAGCTATGATATTGTTTATACTAAAATAAAAACTTCATCATAAAAAGAAGATTTAATCTACAACTACACATCTAGCCATTCGGACACTTCATCGTTTGGGTAAAAGTTTCTTTCGATTTTTTTTTTCTAATGAATAAATGTATTCTAATGCACATATGATTACAAATAACAATGGTCAATGTATTAATCACCAAAAAATGAACCTATCTGTATTCGTCCTTATATAATTAAACGTTGCAGCACGAGATCAACATACGATCTCTAAAACTCCTAAACTATAACAATCTGCATTTTTGGAATTTGAATAATAGAGACTTGGTGTAGTAGACAAAGAAATCCGGAACAAATCTTTCAATATGGCGGTCCATTACATATTATTTTAACAAATATAAGTAAGAGGCAGAAAAAAAAAAAAATACAAAGAATGGCTTTTACATTGTACATGTAGACACATGACAGAATCTTTCTTCTAGCAAAAAATGTCAAATGTGGTCGGAGTACAGTTGAATCTCAATCCAAATTCAAATCATCAAAATTCCATTTATTGCCAGAAGTATACGATGGTTTCTACAAAAACCATTCACTAAAAAACATCCTTCATTTCGTCGGATGACAAAAGAAAAAAAAAAAACACCTTTCAATTAATTTGTGAAACTAAACAATATGTGCATTTTTATAAATGGCCATATCTTTTTTTTTTTGGTGAATCATAAATGGCCATATCTAATATATATGTTAAGTTCATATTTGATACTCATTATGCTCAGATATTAAACCTAAAAGATTGGAAAGAACGGCAAAATAACACATAGTAGTAGAGTCAATTTGTAAACTTTGGGATAGAATTGCATTAAATAGAAAATCTTGGGGATGTGGTAAATTCACGCGTCTTGTTGGGTGTTTATAATTTATCTTCAATATCATGAAATCCGTGTCTTTTGTTTTTCTTTGTTCGTTTAGAACTTTAGACTCTCTTGCTCGTGCCAAAAAGAAAAAAAAAGAAGAAGTCGTTGTCTCTTTCGAGTTTAACTATTTTCTCGAGATAAAATAAATTAAGTGGAGAGAAAATCGCGGAGGAAAAACAAGAGAGAAGAAAATGGCCCTGTGAAGTGATTCTCCAATTTCTAGAGAGAGAGGGGAAGATTAGAATAGAAGATAGGTTGCTTAATTATTTCAACGTTGGAAGAGAGAGAGAGAGAAAAGATTTGCCTTTTTTTTTTGTTTTGTTTATAATTCTTCAACGTTCTCGCCATTTGCGCCATTGATTAATTCAAGTGCGTTGAAGTAGAGGTAACCACCACTTGCATTTTGCTCTTCAAAGCTCTCATCTTTCTGCACTTACTTCTTATGATATTTACTCTTTTTTCATCATTAATTCTTTCAGATGATTTGACAGAAAGCTTCATCTTTTAGGGTTTTCTGGTAATTGGAGTGGTGAATTTAAACTGCATTATCCGTGGAATTTCGATCTAAATAATCCGCTGAATCCGGATAGCAAGAGAAATGGGTGACACAGAGAAGTGTAACACTGATATGATCCAAAGACTTCATTCATCTTTCGGCACTTCTTCTTCTTCGATTCCCAAAAATCCCATTTCTCTCAATCAGCAGCAGCTCGATTTAAACCCTAATCTCATCCGCTCTACTCCCCAATTCTCCAAGCCTTTCACTGACACTGGCAAACGAATCGGTGTTCCTCCTTCGCACCCTAACCTGATCCCACCGACTTCTCCCTATTCTCAGATCCCGACGACCCGACAACCCGGTTCGCATAATTTCAACCCGGGAGCTACTCATTCACGCTCAATGTCACAGCCCAACTCTTTCTTCTCCTTCGATTCCTTACCTCCGTTGAGCCCTTCTCCGTTTCGCGACTCTCACGATGTCTCCATGGAGGATAGAGATTCCGCCGGCTTTAACACCAATCACTCGTTGCCTCCATCGCCCTTCACCAGGTGTAACTCTACCTCTTCTAGCTCCTTGAGACTCGCTGACACTCTACCTCCGAGAAAATCTCATAGACGCTCCAACAGTGATATTCCCAGTGGGTTTAATTCCATGATTCTTCAGAGTTCGCTGCCTTTGATCCCTCCGAGACCATTGGAGAGGTCCATTTCTGGTGGGGAATGTGCTGATTGGTCAAAGTCTACTCCTTTTGTGAAGAAGGAATCCACCTGCGAAAGAGAAGGCGTCGGAGAGAGGGAAGCCATGGATGATCTCTTCTCAGCATATATGAATCTTGAGAACATTGATGTATTGAACTCCTCGGAAGCTGATGATAGCAAGAACGGTAATGAGAATCGGGATGATCTGGAGAGCAGCAGAGCAAGCGGGACAAAGACTAACGGTAGTGATACTGAAGGAGAGACCAGCAGTGTCAATGAGAGTGCCAATCATTTGAATTCTTCGGGTGGAAAGAGAGAAAGCGTCAAGAGAAGAGCCGCCGGAGGAGATATTGCTCCTACCAGCAGACATTACAGGAGTGTTTCTGTGGACAGTTGTTTCATGGAGAAGTTGTCTTTTGGCGATGAGTCACTTAAGCCCCCTCCTTCCCCTGGATCTATATCACGGAAAGTATCCCCTACCAATTCGGTTGATGGGAATTCGGGTGCTGCTTTTAGCATCGAGTTTAAGAATGGTGAGTTTACTGCAGCAGAGATGAAGAAGATCATGGCAAATGATAAACTAGCGGAGATGGCCATGTCTGACCCTAAGCGTGTCAAAAGGTATATTATTAAAAATATTGCGGCGACCAATGTTACCGGGTTTTAATCGGATTTTCAGATACTTATGCAATGATCCTCTTTTCAGAATCTTGGCAAACCGTCAATCAGCAGCACGGTCAAAGGAGAGGAAGATGCGGTACATAGTCGAACTGGAACACAAAGTGCAGACACTTCAGACCGAGGCAACTACATTGTCTGCTCAGCTCACACTTTTGCAGGTGCATAGTCTACAATGAAGTGACAGCCTCTAGATTGTTTTATTGTTCTTGTTTTTGTTTTTAACGATCTTAGTTACTTCATTATCCAGCGAGATATGATAGGGTTGACAAATCAAAACAATGAGCTGAAGTTTCGTCTTCAAGCAATGGAGCAGCAAGCGCGACTTCGTGATGGTACGCATTTCTCTTGAAATTATATCAAATTCTTCGTTCAATGGTTTTTTGTTATTATTTACTTGACTTTCGCCTCTGATCTCACTCTATACACTATACCTTTTGTATTTGAACCCCATCGTGTATGCTTTAAAAAGCTCCATTTTCTGGAAAAGATGTCATCCCTTATCCCTTAAAGAATTTGAAAGTGATGGTTTTTTCCTGCTTTTTCCATGGCAGCTCTGAACGAAGCACTGAACGGGGAAGTCCAGCGACTGAAACTGGCAATAGGAGAGAGCAGCCACAACGAATCTGAGAGATCAAAGATGCAATCACTGAACGCTGAGATGTTCCAGCAACTGAACATCAGCCAGTTAAGACAGCAGCCACAACAGATGCAGCAACAGTCTCAGCAGAACCAGAATGGAACGATGGCAACAAAACCTGAATCAAATGAATAGAGCAGAGAAGTTGCTGCGATGGTGGCTGGATCAAAGGGTCGGAGTTTTAGTTCTTAAGTTACACATATCAATCAAACATTATATTTTATTTATGTGCAGAGTCTGTTATATTGAATTTACATATATCATATAAGGCGTAAGTCCAAGAAATTTAATTTTACAGTATTGTTATTTTAGAAAGAAAAATTCAATCTATGGTAGATAATTAGATATGGTTGTAATGGAGAGGCTCATGAGATAGAGCTTCAGACAAAGAGATTCTCTGTTTGTTTGTTTTGTTTTATTGAGTTTGGGTTCTGTCTCTTTGTTGTTGGTTGTCTCTTTATCTTATTTTTATCTGGAGATTGTAGGTAACACGTTGGGCCTCTATTTTGGGCCATTAAAAAGCATCCCTCGACCCAATGTTATACTTCCACTTCCTTCCAAAACGGCGTATGCGTTATCGTTTTAGTGGTTGCCTTTAGTGATGTTTAAACGGGCTGGGTGCCCGCGGGCCTTAACGGGCTCGTTATAAAATTTTCAGCCCGTACCCGTTAACAACACTGTTAAAAAAAAAAAAAAAAAAAAACGGGTCAGCCCGTTTAGACCCGCGGGCGTAACGGGTTTGGTCAAATACCTAACAGCCATTGTTCCATTTATCAGTCACTTGATTTTTCGTGTAAACCTCTTGAGGAGCTTATCCGCTATGTCCGATGTAGTAGCGGAGCTCGCAGTAGATACTAGTGTTGTAAATGAAGGAGATGCAAAGCCTGTGTCGACGAAGCAGTTCTCTGTGTATGAAGCGACTTCGGAAGAGCTTATAGAACGATCAATGGCTCCTATTAAGAAGGAGTTCCTATGCCCTCCTCCAAGCCGTGCCGGGAAGCAAAATGACGCCGCCGACGTTAGGGCGCCTCTGGTCCAGGAGAAGAAATCAAAGCGACAACTCAAACGGGAACGCCGCGAGGTATCTGATTCATCCGTTTTTATAAGTATAGTGTTAAAGCAGAGATGATTGAGCATTACATAATCATGACGCTGAAAGCTTTCGCGGCTATATTGGTTAAGAGTTGGTTTTTGGCAACTGGAACTGGATAATTTAGGAAATGGCCTAATCCCAAGGGTTGATTTATGCTGTGCTGTTGGATTCTATATTAAAGCCGAACCTGTCATGCTCGTTCTTGCAGAAATCTACCATCAATCTCTGTCCGCAGGTTTCCAGAACACAAGACGTTAATTCCTGTCAATATAAAGAGAAATGCCGGTTTAATCATGATATTGAAGCTTTCAAGGCTCAGGTACTCGCTGATTTGGTTTATGATTGGGGTGGATTGAATATACTCTAATTTTGTGAAATTGATGGGAACTAGCTTTGATGATATTGAGAAAGAAATTAACTGACAATACTTTTTGTTGTGACTGCAGAAACCAGATGATATAGAGGGGCAATGCCCATTTGCGGCCTCTGAGATGAAGTGCGCATATGGTTTATCATGTAGATTCTTAGGCACTCACACAGATATTGCTGGTAACTCAGATGGGAAGGAAAGCTCAGAGATTAACTTTTTTAACAAAGAGACACAGAGGCTTCTATGGAAGAACAAGATGACTTTTATCAACGCAGATTCAAAGCTCAAGTCCCTCGGTCTGTTGGTATGTCGTACAGAGTATTATTTCGTTTATTTCATGATTTTTGTGTTTGTCCAATTTCTCTGGCATGTCATATACTGCAGACATGATTATTCTTATGTGGTAAATTTCGTTATTTTAATACAATTTATAGGGGCATGCCAAAAAAAGCAATACTGCTGAAGAAAACAACGCAGAAGAAACTCAAAATGGTGCAAACAGCACTCAAGCAACTCCAGTAGCTGTTGACTCAGCTGTCAGTTCTGAACCTATATCAGAATTGATAGAAGATGTTGATATTCCTGGAACATTAGAAACTGAGGAAGTTCGTCCTAAGAAAAAGGCAAAATCCGAGGACGAAGAGAAATTTAAACCTGGAGATGTTGGTGGAGTTAATGATGGTTAGGCTTGCTTCTCGACATTTCCAATATGCAAATTAACTTTTGCTAGATTCTCTCAGATGGTTGCATATTTTCAATGTTCATAATTATATAGCTATATCTCTTAGCTATGTATTACGGAGAAAGAGTTGACATAAGAAGGGTGTGGGACAAGAAAATATCCTAATTTTCTATTTAATTGTATTGATACAGGCACGAAAGTGGAAGAGGAAACGGAAAAGAATGTGTTTTCTACTTCAAAAGCCGAAGTAGAAGATGGGGATAGAATTGTTGAAACTGATGGTAGTCTAAAGTTGCACCCTCGTGAAAAAAGAAAGCTTATTGATTTTAGGGATAAGTTGTACCTTGCACCCCTAACAACTGTGGGCAATCTTCCCTTCCGAAGACTTTGCAAAGTGTTGGGAGCAGATGTGACTTGTGGTGAGATGGCTATGTGCACAAATCTTTTGCAGGTTAGCCCTCTAATTGCACTCTCAGTTCTGCGGACAGAATGACTAAACATTCTTTTTAATTTTTAATTTTTAATAATGTGAGAACCTGCAAATGATTTGTTATAGGGTCAAGCTTCGGAATGGGCTCTGCTTAGACGGCATTCATCGGAAGATCTATTTGGTGTTCAGATTTGCGGTTCTTTTCCTGACACGGTGTCGCGCACAGTTGAACTTATAGACCGAGAATGCACCGTTGATTTCATAGACATCAACATGGGGTGCCCGATAGATATGGTTGTTAACAGAAGTGCTGGTTCAGCTCTTCTCAACAAACCATTACGAATGAAGAACATCGTGGAAGTCTCTTCTTCCATTGTTAAAACACCTATCACTATCAAGGTAACTGCCTAAGCATATTTCATTATCAAAATGCAAATCAGCATGAAGAACATTGTGGAAGTCTCTAGATCCATTTAAAACTGGAACATTACTGGATGGAAACGTGTTGGTATTATAACCACTCTTTACTTGCCCTGTCATTTTGGGTGCCAGGTACGTACAGCATTCTTTGAGGGTAAGAACCGGATAGATTCATTAATTGCAGACATTGGAAATTGGGGAGCCACTGCAGTGACGATTCATGGGCGGTCAAGACAGCAACGTTATAGCAAATCTGCTGATTGGGACTATATATACCAGTGTACGAAAAACGCTTCCACTAACCTACAAGTTATAGGAAATGGAGATGTGTACTCTTATTTAGACTGGAACAAACACAAGTCTGACTGTCCTGAGTTGTCTAGCTGCATGATTGCTCGTGGAGCGCTGATTAAGGTGTGCATGACCTAATAATATCAGCTTCGTCCTAGTAAATAATTCTATAGTCTCAAAGGGCTGTTGACTTGTGCAGCCTTGGATATTTACTGAAATCAAAGAGCAACGGCACTGGGACATTACCTCTGGAGAAAGATTTAACATCTTGAAGGACTTTGTACGTTTTGGTCTTCAACATTGGGGATCGGACACAAAAGGTAAAAGACAGACCGCATGGCGACTACGTTTTGTTTGTTTGCTCTTTACCTTGTGGCTAAAGCTCTGCTGTTATTTTACCCTTTTAAATAGGAGTTGAGACAACTAGGCATTTCTTGCTAGAGTGGCTAAGCTACACGTTTAGGTACATACCTGTCGGTTTGCTTGATGTGATCCCGCAGCAAATCAACTGGCGTCCACCTTCTTACTTTGGTCGTGATGATCTCGAGACACTCATGATGTCTGAATCTGCGGGTGACTGGGTGCGTTATATTCTTCTCCTTAATTCCACCTTCTTACTTTGGACCATATTAACTTAAGTTTGATATAATGTTACAACGAGCAGGTGCGGATATCAGAAATGCTGCTTGGAAAGGTTCCGGAAGGCTTCACGTTTGCCCCCAAACACAAATCCAACGCTTATGACCGAGCTGAAAACGGCTGATTCAGCCACATATTCTGTAAGATCAATCTCATTCAAAACATGTCTGAAACTGTGATGAGAAGAATTATATTTGATAGTTCTAAAAAAGAAACTATTTGAGTTTTGACAGATTAAATAAAGCTAATCCCTATGATATCTTTGAAAGTATAATAATTTAACAGCAATGTCTATCCTAATTAAAAACTATGCTTCTCAAAACTTAAAAAGTAAAGCAGATAGGAGAGGTTTCTGGTTGTAAAAAACTATTCTCTCTCGGCCTTCTCCTCCTCCTCAGTCTCTGTTGCGGTCACGGGATACTTCCCAGTAAAGCAGGCGTAACAATACTTGTGTGACTCAACCGGTCCATAGACTTCTTTCAAGCAATCTAATGGTAGAAACGCCAGAGAATCACAATTAATATGCTTCTGGATCGCCTCAACGCTCATCTTACTAGAGATCAACTCTTGGCTCCTCGGGGTGTCCACTCCGTAGTAACACGATGCAATCATTGGCGGCAATGCGATTCTCATATGAACCTCCTTTGCTCCGGCGTCTCTAAGCAGCCGAACTATCTTCATACTCGTTGTACCGCGGACAATAGAGTCGTCCACTACTACTACCCGCTTCCCTTCAAGGACTGCTCGGACTGGAGATAGCTTCACCTTCACTGCAAAATCACGGATTTTCTGAGTGGGCTCTATAAACGTGCGTTTAGCATAGTGTGACCTCAGAAGACCAATCTGGAACGGCACTCCAGCTTTGGCTGCATATCCAAGAGCGGCCACTGTCCCCGAGTCTGGCACTGCGATGACCACGTCACAATCCACAGGTGCCACCGTGGCAAGGATTTCGCCGTACATGCGGCGGGTTTCATACACAGAACGGCCAAAGACAATTGAGTTGGGCTGTGAGAAGTAACCGTGCTCAAAAACGCATTGTTTTGGTTCAGGGTGAGAGATCATGAACATAGAACTGTCTCCATGAGTACCATCCACGACCACAATCTCGCCGGGACACACTTCACGTTCATAACTCGCATCAATCAGGTCCAAGGCGCAAGTCTCGGAGGCAAAAACAACGGCTCCGTTGCTTCTTCTGCCCATCACAAGTGGTCTAAACCCAAACGGGTCACGGACAGCTATAAGCTTGTCTTCAAAGACGAAAACCATCGAGTAAGCACCTCTAAGCTTCTCACAAGCATCGATGATCCTCAAAAGAAACGTCTTGGCCTTAGATTTGGCGATCAGGTGAAGAACAAGCTCGGTATCAGAACTTGTGATGAAGATCGAACCCTTCTCTTCGAACTCTGTCTTCAGTTTCTTGTAATTCACGAAATTGCCATTGTGCGCTACTGCGAGTGAACCTAGTTTGCAGCTAGCGATGAAAGGCTGAACATTCTTCAGCATTGAGGCTCCGGAAGTTGAGTACCGGACATGCCCTATCGCTATGTCTCCACGAAGACTGTTTAGTTTCGACTCATTGAACACGTCTGAGACTAATCCGACCCCTGTGATTGATTCGAGACCGTTGTGATTAGCGGCAACGATTCCTGCTCCTTCTTGGCCACGATGTTGCAGCGCGTGAAGAGCCAAGTAAGAGAGACGGGAAGCTTCAGGGTCTCCATAAATTCCGACAACTCCGCATTCGTCATGAGGCTTGTCATCTTCTTCTTCTTCTTCGTCAGTGACCTGTGTTATGGCCGAGATAACAGGGGAAAGTGGGCGTCTGCATGAAACGGAGAACCTTAAGGTTTTGGAAACGTAGGGTTTAAGGAAGGGTTTGACAAACGTAGGGTTTTGGGATACTTTCTTAGGGTTTGTGTACAAAGAGTTAAGGAAAAGAGACGAGATTTCTACGGCGAAGGCCATGAACGAACTCCGAGCAATAGCTTAGTTTTAGATCGAGAGGTTTTGGGAGGCTTACAATGATCAGTATAAAGAAAACATTAGATAAAGTTGTGATCAATGTTGTCGATTACGTTGAGAATAATGTATATGGATGCGAAATCTTTATCGAATTAGACATTTAAAAGGATTAGGAGTCGTTGGTTAACATCAAAGTTATCTTGATTAATTAATTGCCGAGGCAATATATATAATCATTGTTTTTATGCCAAGAGGAAAACTAGTTATTTTTTGGATAAATATTTATTTTTGAAATTTAACAAATTCTTTTCCCCAACAATTTCCTATAAATATTTAGAATGATTGTAATTCACAATCAATTATAAAACCAAAACTAATCTAAAAACATGTAAGATAGTATATCGTATTTACTAATTTTGTTTTGGGAATTGCCTTTTTAGCCCTCATATCCATATATAAGAGAGAAACGGCAGCACGTTGATGAATGCTTTAGGGTTTTCACTTGTTGCGTTGGATTAGAGAAGAAGTCCAAACTCAAAGGTAACTGATCGTCATCGTACACGCCATGGAACCACAGAGGAAGAAGCTTTGTAAGGTAATTGTAAACTCAGACTTGCTTCCGGTTGATCTCATGATGGAGATACCCAAACGATTTCCAGTTAAAACCCTAATCAGATTCCTTTGCGTATCTAAGCTCTGGGCTTAAGCTTCCTTGAATAGATATTTCAAGAAACTATTCCTGAATGATTCCTTGAATAGACCCAAAAGTCTCGTCTTCATATTCAGATCACCTTATTCGGGTTTAGCCTTCTCATCCGTTCACCTCAGAAATACACGTGAATCATCATCATCATCATCTTCTTCTGCTTCTTCACTGACTTACCATGTGACTTTCTACACCCGACAGCGCACGACCATTGTTCCTTCTGTCCACTGTTTAATTTGCTATGGACCACCTTCAAGCCTCATGATATATAACCCTTGCACGAGACGATCCGTTACCTTGCCCAGGATCAATGTAGGGAGGAGAGCCATAAACCAGTACTTAGGCTATGATCCCATCGACAGTGATTATAAAGTTTTGTGTATCACGAGAGGAATGCCTAGGCTGAGCAACAGACGCGGTTTAGCTGAGGAGATACGGGTTTTGACACTGGGAAGACGTGTGGTTTCATGGAGGATGATTCAAGACATTTTTCCTCCTCACTCTCCTGTAAGTGAGGAACTTTGCATCAATGGTGTTTTGTATTACAGTGCTTTTGTTGGCACAAAACTAAATGATTCTGCAATCATGAGTTTTGATGTTAGGTCTGAAAAACTTGATCTCATCAAAGGACCTTGCACCTTTCGCAGTTTTTCAAAGTTGACAAACTACGAGGGTAAGCTAGCTGTCATCTTCTATGAAAAGAAAGTCAGTGGTGTTATCGGTTTGTGGGTTCTAGAAAATGCTTCTAAGGAGAAATGGTCGAAGAAGACTTTTGTTTTGCCTAATTCAGATGCCTCCACAACAAACCCTCATCATTTTCTTAGGTTTAAAAGGTTTCGCACCACTTACGCTGACACGGGTGAGATTATTTTTACACCAACTTGTGTGCATTCACCATTTAGTGCTGTCTATTGTGATCTGAAGAAAAATAGTGTGAGAAAATTTGAAATAGAGGAAAGTACATGGGAATATTTAAGCTGTCATGCAGAGTCTGTCTCCTCTGCTCAGGTTGAGAATCTCATGTTTCTATAAGAGCGTCCCGCTCCTCAGTTGATAGATCATCAGTCATTCAGTTGCTAAATCACACTCGCCTTCAAACAGTCTTTTGTTCTTCATTTATAGTTGAGTCCTATCTAGTTAACTTGACCAGTTTTTGTTATTAGCTAGTTTGTTCACGTTTATCAATTATATATATATCGTCTATGTTTAATCTTTGTTTTTCACTTGCTTGTAATTTACAAATCTTTCATTGTGCTCCACTGCCGGTGATGATCCTAACCTGTTGGCTGCAACTAGTAGTTGAATGGCTGAACATTTTCTTGATAACAGAGGAAAGTAATGGCTGCAAATCTTACTGTGTTTCAAATCAACTGGTAAAAGACATGTTATTCTATTTTTTTTTTTTAGTTATTCTATTTACAAGAAAATAATTTACAAAGATGCCAAAAAAAAAAAATGATTTACTAATTAATTACGGCGGTATTAAAGTACTATGAATCAAAGATTTGAAATTCATTTAAAACCACCAAAATAATAGGTTGAATTAGTTATTAAAGAAAACATTGGTGATACAAGATGAGAAATGACAAATGTAACTTCCAAGAATTTTCCTACAAATAGTTAATTCGTACGGAAAGGGACAATATTTAGAGATTCTTCTTTTTGTAATTTACTCATCCAGTTGAGATCCAAACCTCTTGGCTTTTTCTTCTCCTCACCTCTTCATTCATGGTTTGGACTTACAAGTTACATCTCACACCAGGAAATGGTCTTTTTTTTTTTTCTTTTTTTTAATCGGGGTTATGAATATTGTCTCTGAGTTAATAATTTTTAGAAAAACCATACACCTCGTACTTTGATTTTGAATCCAAACAAATAGACTTGAAAATCTAGAGATCTTCATCTTGGATTCTTGGTAGTCAAATAATAGATCATGTGACAGAAATTTATTTAAAAATAAAACGAATGTTCTGTAATAATCTTCTAGATGTGGCTGAAGCTGCCCAATTGTTTCTTCTTTATATAGATTTTTCTCCTTCTATATATTTAATGCCATACTCTAATTCATCGTTTCTGCATGTTGACCTTTAATCTAATATCTAATTAGCTCAACCATGCCAATTTTCTGTTCCATTTTAGTTTTTAGGAAAATCATAGGAATTTTATTTGAAGTGTGGATATTTAACAAAATGACTAGAATTCAAATTAACTAAAAAATAAATCAAAATGACTAGGATTCAAATTCCGGGTATACTCAATGGGTTAGTCCTTATATTTTGTGTATTCGACTAAACAAATATATATATATATATAGTAATATATACACACACATCTATGAGTGATGAGGCAGGATAGATATTATTGGTACTTGTGGATGCAATTTATTCCAAACATAAAAATTGGTATGAACCAAAAGGTATTCTTGAGAGAGAGAGAGAGAGAGTAAATTAAAAGTATGTAGGCAAAAAAAAAAGTTATGTGCATTAAGAAGAGTGGTTGCTATCATATACGATTTGTGGCTCGTAGGAAAAGGAAAAGAGGGAGGAATAAGTGCACTCAGTTTATACTATTTTTTTGAAAAATGCATTTAAGTTAATTCCAATGCATATTAATAGTATATATAGGACCAACTCATAATTACTAGCTATAGAGTATAGACAAATATGCTTCTGTTTCACCTAAAGAAGTAATCCACTCAAAGTTGTCTGCGTACTACACTTTTAAAGACAAAACCTCAAAGGCGGATTAAAAATCTCTTCTTTTTTTTCTTTGGCATAAATCTATTTTATATATGAAGGTTTGCTGTTTCAACTATAACAAATGTAATCTTTTGAGTTTAATACGGATTTTTAAAAAATTATAATATTGAGTTATCTCGTCTAAAGATGATCTTGTGTAGTTGTGTTACGAGTTGGATCGATTTATTTGTCTGTTTATCGTGGTTAATATGCAGTCATTTATGATATATACTATATATGTTCAGATGGTATAATATATATATATAATTATAAAAAAAAATTAGGATGGAAATTTGAGTTTACACATCACTCGCATACATGTCAAACGTACTTAATTACATCCGTGAAAAGAACCAAATAAAGATCCATACAAAACTCAAACATTTCTTAGTTTCAAAGAACTCGAACGATCATAGATTCGAACTAAAAAAATTGGCCAATATTCACTTATCAGCTCAGAAAGAAAAAAAAAACCCCATTCCGTCGAATACAAACCCACTTAGGGCGTTAATTGACGAAGTAAAACCCGAGATTTACATGATCCGTGTAGAGAATGGTCTTTTTGGTGGATCTTACAGGTTTTAGTCCGGAAAAAAAAAAACCATTTGGATAGTAAATCTTTATCCAAAGGCAAAAAAGCAAAAGAATTTTAGTCCTCATCAAAATGTAAACCCTCTCTCTCTCTCTATTTATATCTCATCTGATCATGGATGTTAGAGAGAGAAAAACGACTTCTTCACAAGGGATAGTGAGTCCTCCCATGTCGTGGTGAAAGCCAAACTCTTCCTCCGCTTGTTGAAGAAGGATCAGAAATTCAGGATGAGTCAAGAAGGAGATTGGTACGATGTACCTCGTACGCTTTGCGCCTACGTAAACCGGAAAATGTCCCTTTGGTACGTCAAGAGGGAGACCTTCCTCGTCGTAGCATTGTTTCTTGCCTAAGCTCGAGCATCTCTTAAGGATTTGCTTTAGCATTGCTGTTTGTGTTAGCTTAGAAGATCTCTTTACCGCCATTGTTTATGTTCTTTTTTTTTTTTAAGAGAGTGAGGAGAAAATTTGAAGGAGAAATGAGAAGTTTTTGATGAGAGAGAGGTGGCGAAAGGGGTTTATTTATGGAGGAGGATGAGGATAGGATGCGAAAGCAATAGTATTATTTTAAATTTCTTGATTATCCGAAATTTATTTATAAATATTTATATATGATTATCAATAATCTATAATTTTGCTTAGTGCCGTCTTGGAATACTCTTCTAAAGTGATGATACATTTCAAATGATAATTCGTCATCATTCAGCAAACCCACTAATTGTTTAAGGGAAAGTACTACAATTTTTTTTTAGTTATACTTTGATTTTAGAGAATTAGTAAAATGGAATTGAATGTACTACAAATAGCTATTTATTTTAGACGGTAATTTAGATGTTTTGCATGTTAGTGAATATTCTCCAATATTTTCACATGCATATTATGAAGTAGTTGTTATATTGTAATATATACTTATAAGTTTGGATATATATATATATATATAGTTTAATTTTTAAGGAGCACGAAAAAAGCAGAAGAAGGACCAACAACGGATTGGTCCAGTTGGTAAACGGGTCTCGGCTGAGTCTTCCGCCATCTAGGTTCGATTTCCGTTGGGAGAGGCCTCCCCTTAAGTGGGTGAGTTTAACATAGCGTGGGTCTCGCCCCGGTGATTAGTCTGGACTTCGGTTTAGGATCACATCGGTTATTAAAAAAAAAAAAAAAAAAAAAAAAACGCAGGAGAAGGGATATAGAGAGGCATGTGACAGTGTGGGATCCAAACCCATTGGGATTTAATTTCATTGTTGGTCCTCACCAAGACACTATGGTCCCTCTTCTCTCTCTTTCAACAGTTATTATCATAAACAGGAAAAATATCAATGTGGTAACTAAATTATGTACTATAAGTACAAATTATATGTACTTTTTAATCTACGTGGTTAAGTATATATAATTGAAAGCATGCACTAAATTAATTACCTCTACTTAACCTTTTTGTTCAATCATCAAACACCATCGTTTATATAATTCAGTTAAGGTAATTAATTAGATTTTGACTAATCACATGACTAGCATCCACCAAGATTAGCATCCACCATTGTCTACACCAATAAAACGATATCTCGGAATTATACTCGAACCATTTGTATACACCAGTAAACGATATCACCGGACTAGAATCAAGATCTATTAGAATCAACGCATTATCTTTTTTATGTAACTAGATCTTTTGAGCCAAAAATAGACTAATTACACGATTTTCAACTACCATATAAATTTTTGCAATAGATATATATTAGGTAGCCTGATTTTTTAGGACCTAAGGCTAGACAAATTGCCAGGTTCACAACTGTCATGTGATGAACTCCAAAATAATAAAAAATGTAACCAATAGAAATCAATCTAATTGTCTTGACCAACAGACAAAATTATTTAATTACAACCATTTGGTCACAAAATATCTATTTGAGGACACATATTGTTACAAATGCATACAAAAAATCCAATAAAACTGAGTAAGATTCGCCTTAACTTTTGTCTGCAAGTGACCGTATATGTTTACAATACTTTTGACGATTTTCTATATATATGCTTATTGACAATGGGCATTTATTAGATCTTTGTTTCTGGTCGTAAAAGGTTAGGGACAAAGAACATGTTAAGCCTCACGATCTCGAGCTTCCCATCTTTGTTGATTTTTGATGTTCCTCTTCCTAATCCACTGCACCGGCCTTAATGAAAATTTTGGTTCACTATATATGTTTGTACCTTTTAGTAATAAATCTACTAAAAAATTATTTTATTTTTTTTCTTATTAATTTGAGTTAAAAAAAAATTAAAAACTAAGATAAATAATAGAATGAGAGTATATAGTGTTGTAACAAAATTGTCTCTTTTTTTTTTTTCTAAAAACACAAAACATTATACATCACATACATGATACATCAATAGATTCAAAATTGTTAAATGTGTGTACGAAGTTTAAAACACATATAACTTTATGAAATGGATAAAGTATTTCATTATGCACATAAAATGAATGTTCCATAAATCCTAAAACACGATAATTAACGCCAGTTACTTCTTGTACACGTAACGATCCAAACTCTGCAATTCTACAAAGTTTGAACTTTGAACTCAAGTTGAATCTTTTGGGTTTCCTTTATAGTCTATCACATCAGCAACAAGTGAATCAGAATGGTGGTTTTTTTCTCTTATCGACCACAAAATTAAACAGACAGAAGGAGAGAGAAAGAGAGAGTTTGCGGTCGTTGTCAGGGAGAGAGGCTAGCATGTTCTGCGAAGGAGATTTGTTGGGACAATTTTCAGTGAAAACGAGAGGAGGATTAGAGAGAAATTACGAATCTTTGAAGGGACAATTTCAGCTTACGGACTGATAATGACATGTCTCGCGTCTCGACCAAGCACATGAAAGCCCCATGTTACTCTGGCCTCCTCCTTCCCTCAAACTGTCCTCTTTTGTACAACTTTCCATTTCTACTGAGCATTTGCAACTTCTTTAATGCAGATTATATTAGACTTGAAATTTTGTCTGCTTACTTTAGGAAATTCTTGAATCTCTATTTTCTACTTTCACGGCGAGATATCAGAATCGATAAACCCTTGTCCTGTCCAATTTGTACAACTCCGTTTTATTTCCCCAAAATAAAACAGAGTAGCTCTGTTCCAACACAGTCTATGTTGATAATTAATGTGTGTTCTATATATCTCAAAAGTCTGTACAATGAAGAGTATATACAGGAGGGAGAGGAGAGACTCTAGGTTTAGGTAATTACTGAACCTTCCTAAACAGAGAGATCACAATATTGAGACTTTACTGTGAATCACGTACACTCTATTCGATAAACTCTTTGAAGTCAAGCTTTAGAATAATAGACAACTCTATTAGAAAAAATAGGTTTAGTGCATATTTACTCGAAAATTGTGTCAGATTAAACCTTAAAAAGACCTCTGAAAGTTCCACGTGAAAGAGAAGCCATATGCTCTGTTTCTAAGTCAAGAAAAATATGGGTGGCAAGATCTGAAGTGAAATGTATGGTCTTTTCATCACATGGGCTGCAGAAAATCTGGACCCAATATATTATTAGATCAGATTGGCAAACTTTTCTTGTACGATGATCAACAGTTGAATTTCAAAAGGGCAACATCAGGAAAAAAATAAACAGAGTGGCACCTAGAGAAAACGATCGAGACGTCAAAAGATAGGACTAAGCTTTCTTTTAGCCGTCGATTAATTTATCTTCTAAATGGAGATTGAGGGTAGGGTTTGAGGTCGTATTCCTACTTATTTTGGCATGTGACGAACTTTTTAATGAGAAGCTTAATTGCTTCTTACATTACAGGGCCCCTCTCCCTCATTTGCAAACTTTGAATCTTTTTCGTGTTTCGGGATGGACAAAACGTTAAATTGGAGGCTAAAATAGTTTGACATGGAAAAAGGTATAAAATGCTAGTACATATAAGAATGTAAGACTATTTTATAATTATTTTGTTTTCAAATAAACTGAATGTTATCATCTAGAAAAAGAGACATACGTTTCCACGTACGTTTTACAAAATGCTAGCTGAACCGGACTAACCGGTAGGCTTCAAATCGTTTCCACGTAAGTTATGGAGAAAAACAAAAGGTGTTACTAATTAGTAAAAGGGGAAAAAAAGAAGGATCAGAAATTAAATAAAGGAAACAAATAAACGCTACAAAGACGTCAGCAAATAAAAACGGTGCTAACTTTCTTCACGCGCATCTGTTCCTGATCAAAGAGCGCGTGGCACGGCTATTCGTGAACCATTTAATTATTGGCCTTTGGGCTTGAGATCCTCCTATTTAAACTAAAGTAAGTCTGGCCCAATAAAGTGTCTTAAAATATTTTATATGAAGAGGAACAAGAAAACAAAAAAAAAATCCAAATTTTCTCATTATTAGTTTATTACAGTTGTCACAGGTAACGAATATCAGTGTTCCAAAAAGCGGTCTAGGCCCCGCTTAAGCGCTTAAGTAACGCCTAAACGACCGCTTAAACCGTCTAATCATATATTGTTATTTTTAAAACGATTTCAAGCAATTTTAATTAGTCATAAACGGTTCAAAACTTTTCTAAAATATTATTAATTGATTATTCTGTAACTAAAATTTCTTTTTAGTGTTTTTTTCCAACTTTTAACTTTATAAATTAAATTTATAAGTTTTAACTACCACATACTCCTACATGGTTATAAATATTTATATTTTTGTATAATTTTATCCATTATATCATATTTATAATATATTATGTTTACAACGTTTAAACCGCCTAAATCCGCCTAAAATCGCCTAAGTTCCGTTTAAGCGTTCTAGGCGCTAGGCGTTGGGTCACCACCCGCTTAGCGCCTAGCGCTTTTTTGAACACCTAATATAAGTGCAAAACCTGCCGTTTCAGTGAAATCTGGACGAGATGTTTTGTGTCCAGAGATAAATGACACGAATGTATAACTTCTTCTTCAATTTTTTTGCAAGACACAAATGTATTATTAACGTCCAATATAATTTATACTATAATCTTGTATGCTACCTGTATGTATATTCCTCTCATTGAAACAATTTACAATTATTTCCAGGGGAAATTAGCTAACAATAATCTCTACACTTAACTTTGTCCAAAAGCAATTTGTCTAAAACAAGGATTGGTCTTGTAATTCATCGAATCTGAGATGTGACTGTGAAGAACAAAGATTCATGACATGGTATGGTTAAGCCGCCCATAGGATGAACAAAACCAAACTCTTCCTCAGATTTACTCAACAATTCTTGAAACAAAGGCTGGTTTAAGTATGAAACCGGCACCACATATCTCTTCTTCTTCTGATCATTCTCTCCAACATAGACCGCCATGAATCCTCTTGGTGTCGACGATGATTCCCTTCGCCTTATTTGCTTAGCACCCAAGAAACTTCTCAGAAAAGCCATTTTTTGTTCTTCTGTCTTGAAGCTTGATGGGTTAAGCTAAAATGTTTCGTGAGAAAGCTTTAAGCTTTAAATTTGTTTTGGATCTTTAATAGTTTGTGAATCAAAAGGGTTTTCTGTTAGTTGTTATATAAACGAATATATGAAACAAATTATCACAAATTTAGTATTTTTAAAGGTTTTTTTTTTCATTGCAGAGCACATGGCTTTGGATTGAAGATACTAAACCAAGAACAAATCAATAAATGGTGTCTGAGAAGTTAGTGTCTGATGATGTCCTACATGATAACTTCATTGGGGCTCATTGTCTCAAGGACATCACATGCCAAATCTCTCTATAGATTATGTAGGGACCCGAAGTTGTGTACCTAATGAACCATGAGTCTCTATCACTGATTAAGTCATGACTTCTTCTCAATGATATTAAAAAGACAGGACCACACATGACTTGATTATATGCAGACAAAGTCACAAAAGGCTTCAAAATTTATGTGGCAAGAATTGAATATTTGACTAGTTATAGTGTCTATCTACCAAACAAGTGGTCATATTGATTTGTGTCTTCACATCAGAAATCATGAAAATTGATCAGTAGAGTGCCCTTACTTATCATGCCGTGATCCGGCAAAGCCATGTGCTTGTTGGTGTTAATTTATGAGCTGAAACTTCTCTAAACCAATGAAGGATTATCCTTACGTAATGTTCTTATCTATATATACTCATCACCGAGTCTTTTAAGCTCTGCAAGTTCTCACATTTTTCCAGTAAAACATTAAACTTACAATTCAACAAACACACAAGACAATCCATCCATGGCGATCAGGGTCCCCCGTGTGCTGCAATCATCCAAGCAGATTCTCCGTCAAGCAAAACTGTTCTCATCCTCTTCCTCTAGCTCTCTTGATGTGCCAAAAGGCTACTTAGCGGTTTACGTAGGAGAGAGAAAGATGAAGAGATTTGTAGTTCCGGTCTCATATTTGAACCAGCCTTCATTTCAAGATCTATTAAGAAAGGCAGAGGAAGAGTTTGGATTTGATCATCCAATGGGTGGCCTCACAATTCCTTGCAGTGAAGAAGTTTTTATCGATCTTGCTTCTCGCCTCAACTGATCATGACTCACTCAAATAATTGATTTTGTACATTTTTTCCCAATTAGTTTTTCCTTCAAGAGATGAGATGACTTAGAAACATCTCTCCTTGAAAGTGAAACAGAGACTTGTAACACTCTTTTTCCTCACTTACAGTGAGTTGGACTCAAATCTAATCAAACCCCATGATTCATCATCATGACAATCTTAACTTCAGTTTCCAGACAAATTTACCGAGGATACAATTCAGTGTTGGAATTATAATTTGAAGTTTTTGCATTGTGTCCTAAAGAAGAAGAAGTATCCGATACCGCGTTGCTGTGTGAGAAAAATGCAGGCTTTGATGGTTCTGAAAGATCAAGAGTATGTCCATCTAACATCAGAAGAACCGAAGCCATGCTCGGCCTCTCTGCAACTTTCTCTTGGACACAAAGAAGACCAATGTTTATGCATCTCAAAATCATAATCGATGAATAACTTGACATTGTCATCAAAATCTTATCCACAAGATTCAAAGCAACGCCTTCCTTCCAATTTCTCCAAGCCTTAACCAAAACATTAGAACTTAGTGATGTGAAGCAACAGTCATTGATCAAACCTCAATGTTTCTGCATATATAATACACTTACAAAGCTAAGGAGATCTTCCATGCTCTCCTCATTGCTGAAACAACTGTTTTTCTTACCACTGATGATCTCAAGAACCAAAACTCCGAAACTGTAAACATCTGTCTTAAATGAGAACTGTCCGTGCATTACATACTCTGGAGCCATGTATCCACTGTTTAAACCAAATGACTGATCACAATCGAGTTTGATGAGTAAAATATAAATGTTAGTTTTTTTTTGGCTACTTACAAGGTACCGACAATCCTATTTGTGTAGCATTGAGTCGTGTGGTCAATATCGAAAAGCCTAGCCATTCCAAAATCTGCGATTTTCGGGGTCATTTCCTCGTCTAACAATATGTTACTAGCTTTAAGATCACGGTGAATGATCCGGAGACGAGAATCTTGATGAAGATAAAGAAGTCCTCGAGCTACACCTCCAATGATTTTGTATCTATTAGAAGATCTTATGTTGAACAGAAACAAGCTTCACTCTCAATCGAAGAAGATAAAGATCATCGAGAGAGAAAGAGATATGGAATTAGATTTTATTTCTGTTAAACGTAAATGAAACTGTACAATGAGACTATATACAATTAATCTATCTGGTACAAACCGGTTTTCTCTGAACCAAAATCTAATGTGTAAACCACATTATCTAATACTCCCCCTCAAGATGGAAGTATCTTTCATCTTGGACTTGAAGAATGCCATATGAACTGGAGAGAATTAGAACTGAAATCACAATGAGTTTCTGGTGGTCTCGGTAATGATCCAAAGAGGATTTCAATTGATGTGTCAAACCGACCATGAAGATCTAAAAGCAGATGCTTAGTGAAGCCATAGTCTTGGCTTTGACTGCGCATAAAAACCAGAGGCAAACTCTGCTTCAACAACAGGTCATGAGTTGCACATAATGCACCATGAGAAATCTTTATTCTGAAACAATGAACAGTAACCTGTTGAGAACACTTCAAACATCCAAACATCCTTTGC